>JAXIVD010007886.1:0-2500 GCA_036785275.1 Cancer borealis | reverse complement strand
GAGAGAGAGAGAGAGAGAGAGAGAGAAGAGAGATCTTTGGCAGGCTTTTACACTAGAGAAATTGAAGTACTCCTATCATTCACTCCCTCTATCTCTGCTTTCCTCTCTCTCTCTCTCTCTCTCTTTCATTTCATTCTCTCTATACATCTCTCCCTCCCTCCGTCCTCTCACCTGTCGACCCTTTAACACCAAACAGGGGGCGGCGCTCCCCTCCATGTGAGATAACAGACGTGTGAAAAAGTGGAAACACACACACACATACACATACACACACACACACACACACACACATGGACACACTCGTACACATACACTCATTTAATAACACTTTAGTCTTGCTCTGACCTGGGGCGCCGCTCCCCCCCCCCACCCCCTTATGTGTCCCTCTGCGTTCTCAGCACTCACCGTGATTGTCCGATCCACTCTTCCACCCACGATGGATTACCTCTCCCAGGCAACTCCACACACACACACACACACACACACACACACACACACACACACACACACACACACACACACACACACACACACACACACACACACACACACACACACACACTTCTTCATATTATCCTCTTTAACATATTTTCTCCTATTCCTCATCTTTATCATTCTCATCTTACTCCTTCTTCCTTGTATCTTTTCATACCTCGTTTTTCTTTCATTCCCCCTCCTTCTCCCTATTCTATTTTCTCCTCCCTACGTCTCCCTTCCCGTTCCTCTCTACTTTTCTCTCTCCACCCTTCTCTTCCCTCCCTTCTGACTCACCATTCCGTCCAAACAACCATTATCTCAATCTCTTCCTTCTAACCACCCTGATATCTCCCTTACATCCTCACTCTCACCCCCTTATCCTCCCTTATCCTCCTAGCACCACCTCCCTTTACCCTCCCTTTACCTCCCTTCTCCCTCCCTACCCAACACCAGTGCACAATACATCACAAAAATGGTAATTACAACACTTATTGACTCGAGAATGTAAAGTGGAGTGAAAATAATGACGAGACGAGGACGAAGGGAAGTGAGGAATTTCATAATGTTTCAACTTCATCAATTTTGTTTTCGCTTGAAGGTGACTTAAAGGTTTTTCTTCCTCGACTAGATAATACAAGTTGAGGCACTACCCCCACCCCCCCCTTTTTCCCTCCCTTCCCTCCCTCCCTTCCCTCCCTCCCTCTCCTCCATCTTGACGTCTGCCTTGACTGATTAATGGTACCGGTGATGACGCTTTGCTTGCCGGAAAATGGTAATGTTAGACTCCAGTGTGGAAGAAAATGTTAATGAGAGAGAGAGAGAGAGAGAGAGAGAGAGAGAGAGAGAGAGAGAGAGAGAGAGAGAGAGAGAGAGAGAGAGAGAGAGAGAGAGAGAGAGACCCCCCTCCTCCACCCTACCTGCCATTGTGCACCAAATCGCATATTCTGACGTTTTTCTCCTCCACTTCATCCTTTTAAACGCCAACGTGTGGTTTTCCCTCCTTCCCTCCCACTCTAGTCTTCTCTTCCCTTCCTCCTACCTTCCTCCACCCCCCCTTCTTCTCTCCACACACCTTGGTAACCCCGTGTCATCCTCCCCCTTCCTCCTCTCCCTCCCTTCCTTCTCTCCCTCGCTTCTCACCTTTCCTCCATTATGATGCCTCCCTCTCTCCCTCCTTCCCTCCCTCCTAAGATGATCCTCCTTTCTTCCTTCCTCCTTGTCTTTCAAACTCTCTCTCCTCTTCCTTTCTTCCTTCTTCCTTCTTTTCATTTATATTTTCTTTTCTTTAATTTTCTCTAAGTTTCTTTAATTGCTCTACTCTACCTTTCCCCTTCTCACCTTTCTATTACCTCCCTCCCTTCCCTCCCTTCTCTCCCTTCCCTCCCTTCCCTCTCCACACCCACAAATATCCCTCCCCAAACGATCCCTCCAACTCTCCTCCCTTCCCTCCCACAAACATTCCTCCTTTCTTCCTTTCCTGCAAATATCTTCCCTCCCTTACCTTCTCCCCTTCCCTCCGTCCTTCCCCTTCCTTAAAATATCCTTCATCCCTCCTATTTCCTTACATTCATTCATTTCTTGTCCTCCCTCAGACTTACCTTCCCTTCCCTCCTCCTTCCCTCCCTTCCCTTCTTCCCTCCATGACAGACGACCCACACATGTCAGGACTAGGAGGGATACACGCCCCCCCTCCCGCCCCCCCTCCCGCCCCCCCTCACAAACCTCATTTATCTGTTGCTTGAAGGTCCTGTGAAAATAGAGGTTCCTACGCTCCCTGTCTTACTCCTACTCATCAAGGGGGGTGGGGGAGGGTGCCAGTAAGTCAGGGGTGGAAGGATGCCTCCCCCCCTCTCCTCCTCCCCCCAGATATGCTCCCCAGGGTACCACATGTCACACACTCCTCTAAACAGACCTTTGCTTATAGCCCTTCTTCCTCCTCCTCCTCCTCCTCCTCCTCCTCCTCCTCCTCCTGGTCTTCCTTCCTCACTTCCTCCATTACTTCCTTCCTCGCTTCCCCTTCCTC
>JAXIVD010007885.1:10000-18923 GCA_036785275.1 Cancer borealis | reverse complement strand
GGCACGGAGTCACTGTGGCGAGTGTAGCTTAGCGATTATTACCCCAAAACACTGGCGGCTAGGTGGTGACAAGAAACACTTGTTGACATTTCCTTTCCTTTATTAACAAAACACTGGCAAGCTTACTCACCCAGCTGGCCTCCCCCACGCTCTCTCTAGAATCGCGGGAAAAACACCCCTTCTTCCCGCGTAAAAAAGCCCGCCAAATATCCTCGCGAAACATCCATGTTCGTAACAATATATAAGAAAGTATGTCTTGGTTCATAAACTAGACAACTACTGAAGGGAAGAACGATGAGATATACAAATGTAATATGATCAGGAAGACATATTTAAACATTAAATATCTACTGTTTGCTCAAACATGAACGTGACAAATAGGAGAGGAGTACCAACATTACTACCTCTAAATACAATTAATTTTCTAAATCATACATTACAAAGTTGATGTATTAACGGTAAAGTAAGTCAAAATCTACCTTTACAACGGTTTCCTTAACTCCCTGACTGTTGTTATGTGCTTGCTTCCTCATATAATGTTGGGTTGTTATTGTGTTGTAAAGTGACAACGTGACAGCACCAGCGCCGCGGGCCCACCACCCACCACACATACGTGATGCACCACAACATAACCTGAACATAACAAGCAGCTCATGTTACACGCGGAGCAGCAACATGGGGAGCCTCCAGGCCAGGGGTATACTGTAGCTAGGTGCAGTGTGGCATTACCAAGCACGAGAGGCAAACACTGACAGGCAGAAAGTGGATGAGTGGCTTACAGACTCACTTTCTCTCCCTCAAATGAACTAAAATAAATGTGATGATTTTTATTACGTATGAATCGTCACTAAATGAAGCTTACTTTTTCTACCTATAACGAACCGAAATAAACGTGATGATTTTTATTATGTATGAGTCGTCACTGAATGAAACTTTAATGGATACCTATACCTTATACTTCGCTTCATTTTCATTCACTCATACTTCTAGGGACTCCACCTCCTCTTAGTCTCCTCTCCTCGTGTTACTTTTCGTTGTAATATTAACACTAATAATATAACATAATTTTCACTATATCTGCAACAACACAGGTGAACAAATTCCAGTCAGGTAAGTTCAGTGCGTGCGTTACTATAACTTTTTTTGTTTAATATATATATATATATTTTTTAGCAACTTTTACCACAGGAAGGATTCAACATTTAATTTTCAGCCACGTGTAAGCAAATGAAAAGATGAACAACTACGTGACTACCACAACTACTAATATACTCCAGGTGTTATGAGGCTAAGTATTAAAGATAAGAACATTGATAAAATATAACATAATATAATCTGAGCTAGAATTTTAACGTATTGCATAAGCTTGCTACCGTGCATGCTTATCAACTTGTGAATATATATATGAATTTAAGCCAAATATATAAAAAAAATAGATAACAATTTCATACAATAAGACATGACATGATTTGAATATTTTACACATATATAACGCGGTAAATGTTTGAGCCTCAGGGGCCCTCCTGACACTAAGTAAAGAACGTTAGAACGATACGAGGGTGTAGAGTTTGTGTTTGAGTGTTTGACTGAGTGTGTGTGTGTGTGTGTGTGTGTGTGTGTGTGTGTGTGTGTGTGTGTGTGTGTGTGTGTGTGTGTGTGTGTGTGTGTGTGTGTGTGTGTGTGTGTGTGTGTGTGTGTGTGTGTGTGTGTGTGTGTGTGTGTGTGTGTGTGTGTGTGTGTGTGTGTGTGTGTGTGTGTGTGTGTGTGTGTGTGTGTGTGTGTGTGTGTGTGTGTGTGTGTGAGTGGAGGCGTTAGACATGCGTGGGTGTGTGGGAGGAGGATGAACAGAAGGAGGAGGAGGAGGAGGAGGAGGAGGAGGAGGAGGAGGAGGAGGAGGAGGAGGAGGAGGAGGAGGAGGAGGAGAGGCTGGGAGATGGGTAGGGATGGGTGGGGGAGGAGGGGTCGTCATCGGGGGCAGGAACCAGCAGAGCACAGACAGGTAAGCAGACACCCAGGTAACTCGAGAGCAAAGATACCCCTGTGGCCACCTCTTACATCCTCCGTCCTGATACCAGATACGCCACACCAGGGCAATCTGGCCACACCCTGGGGCGAAGGGGGGAAGGCGGGGGTGTGGCTGCTGAGGGGACGAAGAGCAGGCAAGGGGAATGATGGAAGGAAAGGGAAGAAAGAGGGAGTGAAGGAGGAAGAATCACGTCCGTTTTGTCATGTGTCATGTTGTAGAATTGTATATATGATTCTCAGGGGAAGAAAAATGAGGATTGTAAAGACTTTTTTATACACAAAATGAGGCTGGGCGAAGGAAGAGGAAGAGAAGGTAATGAGGACGAATAATAATAGTAATGAGAAAAAGAAGAAAAAGAAAAGAAAATTGAGTTAAAAAAACTGAGGTACGCACAACAGACAAAAAAAGGTAAGAAAAAAGAAAACGAGAAAATAGTGAAAAAATTGCTTCCAAAAGATATATATGTATACATATATACTTTTTTTTCGATTCATTAGAACTTATTCTTGTAACATAAAAATATCGCTGCACAGTTTGGTGGGACGACCATAATGGCGCAGTGCAAACCTCAGCGCCAACGACCCCAAAATTTCTACACTTTTATCGGCGCCAAATATTAGGGTAATCTTGTTTCCCGGCCAGACGAGGCTGAGCTGCCTACTCATTGCCTGCTTTTGAATGTAAATCACTAGTCTGTATAAAGGAACAAGGGTTTGCATCGTGCAGAAATTACACCACATCAACACTTGTTAACTTGACGTATATAAAGGTTTTCAAAATGGCCATTGAACTTCACTTCAAAAACTCCGATTATATTTGCAGGATGTGTAAAAAGACTTCATTTTATGAGATAACGAAAACGATAATAGATTAGAATAACGGAATAAACAACAGTTTTGTCGCATTACGAATACATTTTGCATGAAAAATGACCAAACCATCTAAACATTTCGCACGAAGTGGAGGAAAATGTTTATCTACAATCAAACTAAATACATAATAACATATCATTTGACTTTCCTGTGATAAGTAATGTTGCAACAAAACATTTCCTTCCCGAATCACATTTTATATCTCAGTCTTATAATAAACGTGAACAATCCTCAAACAACTTATTCTTTACATATATCTTCTTATCAACACTTAAGCGTCATTACTAAACTGAAAATACCTTTACTTAATGGAAAAGTAGTGTGTTGCCTTCCTTGGATCATCGGTATAATTATAATCATTAATGACAATAAGGAAAGGAAAAAATAGTGGTTTTGATAATCATAACAAGGCGTTGCAACACACAATACAACACCACAACACTGTAACACTGCATCCCTACCTTACCTGTGCCTTACCCAAGGTGTTTTCAAGGTCAGGTCACTAGTTACCTGGCTCCTGTGTTACCCTAAGTACTCGTCCACACACACAGGGAAGGCGAGTCTCAGGCGTGTTTAAGTGTTTTTTTCTATATCACAAACCGTTGGCGCCAGTAGGCTTTATGGAGGCAAAGATGGACTTGCCTCTTACCTGTTATTTGGCGTAGGTTTTCATACTTTTTATAGTGACGCCTCCAATGTTTACGTTCTCTCCTGAATATGTTGAGAACGAGAGAGGCTTATTGCTGCTACAGCCTCAAATGCATATAAACATTGTAAGTCCCGTCTGAGGAGTAGGGCCGAGATTCGAACCCTTGTAACACTTATCAGGTTTGCAGGCACTAACGCGGGGCTGATGCTGATGATAATGATGGTACGTAATTGATGCAATAGCTGTGATAGTAGTGATAGTGGTAGTATTGGTAATAGTAGTCGTTTTACTACAATGATTATTTGATTATTAATGTTGTGTGTGTGTGTGTGTGTGTGTGTGTGTGTGTGTGTGTGTGTGTGTGTGTGTGTGTGTGTGTGTGTGTGTGTGTGTGCGCGCGCGCATAAACGGCAGATTTCAACCTTTCAGCCTCCATCCCTATCCTTCCCTTCCACGTAAATGCCAAGTTTATGTTTGTAATCATATTTTAAAACTTCCTCACAGGCCCAACCCAACACGTCCCTTCAGGCCTCAAATACATTTCACTAAACATTTCCTGCCTCTCCTCCGCTAACCATAGGCTCCGTGGCATCTGGTGAGCCCATGGTCATGTAATTATCCTGTGCAGTGGATGAACCTCTTATTTTTCTGCTTCATAAACCGTACCATTTACTCTCCTTCTAATTCTTCGCCGCTACTTCACTGTCCCTCTACCGGTGCTCTAAGGAGGCTGAGTTTAAGGTCAATGTGTTTACCTGAGGAACTTAGAGCTTGGTACTTATATTTTTGTGTGAGGGAATCAGTGGCAACCTTTACTAAAACTCTTAGGTAATTACCAACAATGTCTTATTCCTATCTACTTAACTTCATCTTTGTAGAATAATTTACACACACTTGTTTACCTTCCAACTTTATACATGACCAAATAGAAAAAAAATGAAAAGAAATCAAAGGTACACAATATATTCTTTTCCTCATCGTTACCAAAACCACATTTCCCCCGCCAGGTAAGCCACAAAAATACAGGTAGATAAAAAATAACTCCATAAAATTATATGCATACAGAACATAACTTTCTTGACTCTATACGTGAGGGATCGAAGTGGAGGCGTCTGTGTAGGGTGGCAGCCCTCGACCCATCAGCTCGTAAGGATGGAAGCCTTACAGGGGCAAGACGTGGCTTCTGGAGGGAGTAACTGTAGAAGGTGGCGAGTAGAGGGTGAAGGAAGGGTGAAGGAAGGGTGAAGGAAGGGTGAAGGAAGGGTGAAGGAAGGGGGAGGAGGATGAAACAAGGGTGAAGAAGGAGAGAGAGAGAGGATTGAAGGGGAATAGAAAGAGGTTACAATGATGGGTTGAAGGTGAAGGGGAGAGAGTGAGGGAAGGGAGACACACGTGAAAGAAGGGCGTGGGAGGGATGTCCTTATATGGTATTGTGATTGCCTCCTCCCCTTGCTCCCCACCTTAGAGGCTAAAGGTCAAACCGGCTTAATATTTTTCCCCCGCGGCCTTAGCGAGGAGAAAGAACAGCGGCCGAGGCTTGGCAGGACACAGACAGCGTAAGAAGACTGTGCTGATGTCTTTCTTATCATCCCCTTTCTCCTCCTCCTCCTCCTCTTCCTCCTCGCCTAGCAGTTTGGAGTTGTGCTAATGGTTTTATCTCAACAGAAGCATCACCGAGAAGGAAGAGGAGGAAGAGGAGGAAGAAGAGGGTATTGGAGGACTGGAAGAAGAGGATATTAGGGGTTGCAAAAGGGAAGAGAAAAGGGGTAAGGAAGGGTGTGGGAAGGTGTGCCTGAGGGTGTGTTAGGGTGTGCGTTACAAGGGTATATATTCTAAGGGTGTTGGGCAGGGTGTAGAGGCGAGGGAAAGGGGCGGAAAGAGACGTAATCATTTCCAACCTTATAATACAATGATACGTTTCACTTCAACTAAATCATTCTTTCCGGTATAACTATTTCACTCATTAGAGGCACAGGTAGGCAGCAGCAGCAACAGCGTCAGGAAGGAAGGAAGAAAGGATTGAAGGAAAGAAGGAAGGAAGGGAAAAATATTATGCAAGACATGACCACCTGAAGTCATTATCTACAGGTATAGAGAGATACGAACTCTTGAAACCCTCTCTCCCTCCCTCCCTCCCTCCCTCCCTTCCCTCGGAGCTCTTTCTCCCTCCCACAGCCTCAGAAAATAACGCTAATAGGTTACAGAGAAACCTTAACCACGAGGCTGGATTTTAATGGCGGTCTTCATTAATATGATAAACTTGATACAGCGTCAGCGAGCGGAGCGAAAACTTATAATCATTTTCCCTCCAAAGGACTCGCCTCCCCACGGCGTTACTCTTGTTTACCAATGAGATAACGAGTTGAGTCTTCTCTTCCCTCTCCGCCTCCCTGTCTACTCCCTTCTCACTCCCTCACTCACTCCACCGACCAATGGTATGTCAGCTTCTCACCAGCCTTGATTCTAATTGGTGCGTGGAAGGGTAAGGGGAAAGAAAGAAAGACTAGTGAGGGTAGGAGGGAAAGGTAGATAGGTAGGGGTGGGGTTAGGGAGGATTATTCTTTTTTTGCGCCTATCACATGTCAGTACTTCATTAAAAAGGGTCCAGCACCATTAAAAAGTGAAGTCTTATTCGAGATGATACTAATGAATTACCAATATTGTGAGGAGCCGCAGCGGATCAGGTGAAATACACGCGGGGAGAAGCTTGAGTCGAGGTAATGAAGACAAACACACTAATGATACACGGATAGAGGGAAAGAAACACGGAGCTATACACTAAAACCCACCTTATTTCTCACCTGAAGACTTAAAAGGTATACTAGCAATCAGGGAGAGGAGAGAAGGACGATTATCTGTGCATCCTGTCCTCTCCCCTTAGTCAGCTTCACCAAGACGGTTCAAAAGGACTTTATAAGGTGTTCTGGCAGGCTTGAGGACGTGTTGAGAAGCAAGAGGGAGAGGAAGACTTATTTGTGCTTCCTCTTCGTTCACACTTCCCACAAAACACCATTCAAGGAGACTAATAAAGGTAGTTAGATATTATTTACAGAAAAGTCGGGAAAAAAGTTTGTCTGTCTCGTTCTGTCTGTGTTTCGTTCTGTCTGTGTTTCGTTCTGTCTGTGTTTTGTTCTGTCTGTGTCTCGTTGTGTCTGTATCTTGTTCTGTCTATGTCTCGTTCTGTCTGTGTCTCGTTCTGTCTGTGTCTTGTTCTGTCTGCGTCTCGTTCTGTCTGTGTCTCATTCTGTCTGTGTCTTGTTCTGTCTGTGTCTTGTTTATGAAGTATGTAAGTCGCAAGTCACCGTGAATACGTCTAAAATAAGCAAGGCATTAGTCACACAACTGACTCACTCCGCGATCATCACCAAACTCATTAATATATACGTATACAACTATTTTTGACTCAAGGACGAAGGTGATTTAGTGGCTATTTCCTACGAGTTAACATTTTTTTCTTTACCAACAAACATCACAAGGCTATATATTTTTTTTTATCCTTCTCTCTCCATAGTGTCTGAGTCGTATAAGACAAAACGTGTACCAGATGAGAACACAGTGTCTGTATAGATCATAAGGGAGGGAGGGAGTGCACCCGCTACTAACACTGACATTATCAACCGTATCAATAAACAATACACACGGAGACTCAACCTTGGCGCACTTTAAATGTAAAAATTGTAACTTGATCTCGTCTTGAATATATCAACACAACCAACACAGAATAAGTTTTTATTCAGCGAAGCGAAACCTGATTTGCCTCTCCTCCCTGTCTCCCTCTCTTGCCTCCCTTCTCTCCCCTCCTTCCCTCCCCTCCCTCCCTTTATGCAGGTGGGCCAGCCTCACCAAGCCTTACTTTGGCCCTGAACTAAACAACGATGATGAGAGTAGACATAACAACAGCAGCAGCGGTGATAATACTGATAAAAGATGTTAACAGAGGTGATAAAACTGTCTTGTGTGTGTGTGTGTGTGTGTGTGTGTGTGTGTGTGTGTGTGTGTGTGTGTGTGTGTGTGTGTGTGTGTGTGTGTGTGTGTGTGTGTGTGTGTGTGTGTGTGTGTGTGTGTGTGTGTGTGTGTGCGCGCGCGCTTGTGTGTGTGTGTGTGTATGTGTGCGTGTGTGTGTATATTGCATCCACGCAGGGCATCACCAACGCCAAAACAATACAACACTAACATGGACGACTTGAATTAGGGACAAAATCTTGATTATTTCTAACTTAATTAAAGCGAACATTGCGAATCTACATAAAAATATACATACACACCCACACCCACCCACACACACACACACACACACACACACACACACACACACACACACACACACACACACACACACACACACACACACACACACACACACACACACACGGAGAGGGACACCTTCGCAAGTGGATATTAGATGACCCTTAATAACAGAGTCGCAGAATCATCAGCCATAATATAGATATAGACACGTTTGACTACCAGGCCGCACGCCAGGCTTAGGGGGAGAGGGGAAGGCAGGGGTGACGGGGGGTGAAGTACTCCTGTGGTGGGGAAAGAAGGGGTGGTGGCACTTCTATAGTAGAAGAAGAAGTGAAGGTGAGAGTAGTAGTAAAGGTTGCGAGCGCTTGTAAAAATGAAAGTAGTGGTGAGCGTTACTGTGAAGGGGAAGGGGAAAGGGAAAGGGATAAGGGGAAGGGGGAAGGGGAAGGGCCTTACTTTGGGGCAGGTTACAAGGGTTAGTAGGTGGGGGTATATAAGGGTAGGGGGTAAGGAGATAAAGGGGGGGTTGATGAGTGTATCCATGACCCTCACACCTTGGTTCTTACACTTCTAACACATCCTTCAGGCATTCCTTACGTCTCTGTCATGTTGTTCCTCCTTGTCCCTTCTCTTTGCTATGACTCCATCACCCCACCACCACATCACCCCATCCTCCCATCACCCCATCACCCCATCAGTATATCCCCTCATCCGTCACCTCCTCTGGCAGTGTCCGGTTCCCCTCGTCCTGTGGCAGCTGCTCCTCACTCCGCCGTGATCATAAAGTAACCAATTCAGGCATTATTTACGAGACGAAATGTCATCCAACGAGTAATAATTTGAAGGTGTACCTGTGAAGTATAATTGGCACTTGGCTACATTGTCCTCCGGCACGCAATCTTCTCTCACACCAAACTTTTGAAAACTTGCAACCAACCTTCACTCACACGCACCACCTTCGCGATAAATAAGTTAAAACCTCTGCCATTAAGTCCCCCACAACAGTGCTTGCTTGGCTCTGGAACACCCGCCTCGCAAGACACCTTCAACCCAGCTGCTCGGCGACGCAAACTAGAAAGGGAATCTCTAGTACGACAAAACGATCTTCTTCCCCCACCTACCCTGCCG
>JAXIVD010007885.1:0-5000 GCA_036785275.1 Cancer borealis | reverse complement strand
AACATCACGGTTGGCTGCCAGCTTCCCCCTAGTAGTCAGGGGCGTGACGAGTGTCTAGAGGGGGTCGCGGGCCCCTTGCCGTGCCGTCCCAATTGGGTGTGTTTTTAGTGGTACGCCCCCCGTCACGCCGCCAAGTATAGCCGTCCTCAGCTCGACAGTCTCCAGATTTATGGAAGAGTTACCGTCCTCTTCCTTCGCGTTGTGTGGGAAGAAGAGGATCAGGATAAGGAGGATAAGGAAGAGGATGAAGAGGAGGAGGATAAGGAAGAGGATAAAGGGGAGGAAGCAGATGTTATGAAGGGCGGTGTTTTTTTCTCTAATAAAGCACATTACCTCACAATGTCACCTCTCTGATGCCTCTTATTCCCTTCACGCGGCATTGCACATGTGTGTGTGTGTGTGGTGTGTGTGTGTGTTGTGTGTGTGTGTGTGTGTGTGTGTGTGTGTGTGTGTGTGTGTGTGTGTGTGTGTGTGTGTGTGTGTGTGTGTGTGTGTGTGTGTGTGTGTGTGTGTGTGTGTTTAAACCTCTCCACGATCTCAAAAGGCCTTTCAAAATGCATTATAATACCCGTAACGTGGCTGTTTTTTTCTCTCTCTCTCTCTCTCTCTCTCTCTCTCTCTCTCTCTCTCTTCTCTCTCTCTCTCTCTTTTTCTTTCTTTATCTCTCTCTCTCTCTCTCTCACACACACACACACACACACACACACACACACACACACACACACACACACACACACACACACACACACACACACACCACAAATCAACCCGCACATAAACAAGGCAGCAAAAACCAGCCAGCCATCCATCAATAACCAGTGGCGGGGATGGTCGGGCGGCTGCGCACAATGGACCAATCAACGCGCGTGCTGCTGGAGAAGGAAGTAACAGCCCATTAGACAAGCTCCCTGACGCGGCGGATCCAGAACCAGAAGGGAAAGGGGCGTGGGTTGAATGGGTGACTATGGGTGGTAAGGAGGACATGGGGGAGTTACTGAACGTCCTCAATAAACAAGAGTGAGACGTTTGGGTTAAAAATGAGGCTAAGAATGAGTTATCTTTGTCCTCTTGTGTTGTGTGAGATGATTTGTATGTTGGTGGTGATGCTGAGAGTCGACTGTGAGCTTGTATGAAGAGGATCTGGAGTAAGATGATTCAGTTACGTCGTTGGATGGTGGATTTAGATAACGTAAGGTGTGTGTGTGTGTGTGTGTGTGTGTGTGTGTGTGTGTGTGTGTGTGTGTGTGTGTGTGTGTGTGTGTGTGTGTGTGTGGTGTGTGTGTGTGTGTGTGTGTGTGTGTGTGTGTGTGTGTGTGTGTGTGTGTGTGTGTGTGTGTGTGTGTGTGTGTGTGTGTGTGTGTGTGTGTGTGTGTGTGTGTGTGTGTGTGTGTGTGTGTGTGTGTGTGCGCGCGCGCGCGCGTGTGTGTTAGGGATGAAGTCATACAGTTAACTTGATTATTTTCTTCTTACCGTTTCGATTTTTCCGCTTTGAAACCATTACTTATCATCATATTTTTTTCGGTGTAGAGATCGGTAATATAATTTTTTTTTGCTTAAACGCACGGACTACAAAAAAAAAAAAAAAAAAAAAAAAAATAGCGCACCAGGTGACCGCTATAAAAATAAAAACGATGTGTAACTCAATTATTCTCTTTTGACTAGTTACCTGACCCTCTCCTATAGTCACCTCACAACACTTGCCCGAGGAGTGTTGAGAGCTATACTTGGGAGGACGCGAGGCAGGGTGAGACAGCGGGGCGGCGGACAGATACATAGAGACACCTTAATCAGTTACATTCGAACACTCTATTCACTATCTATCAGGTTGGGTCTGGCGGGAGGAAACTGAGGAGATGAAGGAGGTAAAAACGAGTCTCTGTTTTCAGTCTGGTTCGTAATTTTTGCTCTGATGTGCTAGTTTTGTGTTTTGTGTTGGTTATTGAAGTGTATTTGTTAGATAATCCTATTTGTTTGTAAATGAATATCTGATCTATGTTTAATGTTGTGTTAGAATTGGATTATATTATTTGCGGAATGTATAAGGTAAAATGAAATTTTTTTTATAATAAAATCAACTTTATTCAATCAGGTAACAAACAATATCATTCCTATTTTTTTTATGATCTTTTTAATCTTTTTTTCATCTACTTTTCAATACAAAAATAAAACATAAAGAAAAACTCAAGAACAAAAAATTCCTCTTGGTGCCTCAGTTCGCCTTGCCTAAGCGTGAAGCCCTTGTGTGTCTTATCCTGTCCTATCCAGTGCCGCTCCTGCTTCTGTATCAGGCAGACCCTTGCTTCCCTTCCACCTACACCTCTGTTGTTTTATATTTAATTAAAAATATTAGATGGAGTGGAGGAGGATGAAAACGAACGGAAGGAGGTAGAATAAAAGATCAAGAAGAATAAGAATAAGAATAATTAGAATAAGAATAAGAATAAGAATAAGAATGAGAATGAAAAAAAGACTACTATTAAGAGGAGGAAGAAGAAGAAGAAAAAGAAAATTTGCGTGAGGAGGAAAAGTAAAATGAGGAGGAGGAGGAGGAGGAGGAGGAGGAGGAGGAGAAGGAGGAGAAGGAGGAAGAGGGGGAAGAAGAGGAGGAAGATGGGGAGGGGGAGGAGAATTTAGTAGAGGAGGAGGAGGATTTAGTAGAGGAGGATGATGATTTAGTATAGGAGGAGGAGGATTTAGTATAGGAGGAGGAGGATTTAGTAGAGGAGGAGGAGGATTTAGTAGAGGAAGAGTAGGATTTAGTAGAGAAGGAGGAGGATCTACTAGAAGAGAAGGAGGATTTAGAAGAGGATTTAGTAGAGGAAGAGTAAGGTTTAGTCTTGGTATCCTGGTCGCTGTTCCTCGCCTCCCTTGACTTAGCCCGGCGTATCTGTCCCCTTAGCTTGGCATCGTAGCTTGCCTTCTTTTCAGGGTCTGAGAGAGTCTCCATGGCTCGCTGCAGCTGCTGGAACCTAACAGTGGCCGCATTAACATCGTCTGGGTTCTTGTCCGGGTGTGTGGCGAGGGCAAGACGGCGGAACTGTTTTCTGATTATCTTCGGAGTAGCGTTGGATGCCACTCCCAAGACATCGTAAAAGTTTGGCATCGTGTTGGTGTTAGGCATCTTTATATTATGGCATCATTTGTTTACCGAGGAATGAAGTGTGTATGTGTGATTTTGATCGTGGTTGGGACACAAAGGATCTTCAGGTCTTGGGTAATGGTCTATAGTCTTGTTCTGAGTTCACCCTCACTGGCCCTAAAATAAAACATAAACATAAACTCATAAGAAGACAGAAATGTAGATAAGTCATTCTATTTCTCTTTCTTTATCCTTCTCAACTATTTCTTGTTCCTCTCTTTTTGTTTCTCGTTCCATCGTGGTCATCATCATCGTCCTCCTTCTCCTTCTCCTTCTTCTTCTCCTCCTCCTCCTTCTCCTCCTCCTCACATAAACCACCATCAAAAGTGTTACATCACAAACCTTCTCACACTCATCACTCTTCCTCCTCCTTACTCCTCCTCCCTCTTCACCATGATTCCCTCCACTCTTAAGCACTGAGTGATTGAGAGAGAGAGAAACAAAACATGTTGCTGATTTAAGAAAACCAAATTACGCTCATCATAACCCAACCACATCTTCACCACATACATCACCACTTAACACCATCAACATCACTACCTCAACACCAATTTCCTGACCATAAAACCCCGAGAGGAACCAAGCATCTCATCACCTCAGCATCACTAACCTAACCACACCACCACACCATCACCACCACCATCACCACCATCACACCACCACCATCACACTACCACCATCACCTTCTCTCTACCTTCCTCTTCCAGCATCCAAAGTTAGCATACAGTTTGCTATCAACGAGAAAGTGATTCGGACATAAAACTAATTACGAAATGGAGGGAGAAAACCGGTTCTTGGCGAGATAAAAATTCACAGGACGTTACAGAACAATTATTATTATTACAACTCGATAAAAGACAAGCAAAAAAAAAGCAAAAAAAAAAAGAACAGACGAAACGCAAGGAACATTATACATAGATATCATACGTAACACACATACATACATTTGTCACTTTCATTATACAGTCACAAGGAACGATAACATCAGAGAATTATCACCGTTCGAATCGTCTCATTACTTTGGATCTGGCTGATAGGACCTCAACCAAGCGTTTACCAAGAGTCCCAACCAGGCGAGTAACTTGTTATGGCGAGGTAATTATAGATATCAGGACCAGGGAGCGAGGCGGATCTCATTCAGTGGCAAAAAAGAAGCCAAACAGAAGGAGGATGAGGACGAGGACGAGGACGAAAGGTTGCATATATAAAAAAAACTAAATAAAACACGTATCCTATTCTTTCATATATATAAGGAGAAGGAAGAATGGGATAGGGAATGAAGGATGGACGTAAGGGAAAGGGAGTGATGGTGAGGGAGTAAAAAAAGAGGTGGTTCTTAATGAGACCGTCACGCATGCAGAATGATTATGAAATTTACTCCCTCAAATTACGCCTCACTCCTGCAAACTTTGTGGAGTAATTACAGAGATTATCCACAACCACCGCCATCACCCCACCGCCACCCAGGGTGTTAACGAGGCTATTTAGTCCTGTAATTAACGCTGTCCTCGCGGCTTCTGTGTCCCCTTGCAGAATGGCTGGCAGCAGGGGACCCTCAGCCGCCCTCTCACCTGCCTCTGTAGTGCACATTTTCCCATGTTTCAGTTCCATCCAGTGACTCATTTTCCCTTGACTCTTTACGTGTTATTTTTGCATTATTTGTGTTGCTTACTCTTATAGCTACCTGCCATCTCTACCTCACTCCTATCCACTCCCATCTACTCCTATCTACTCCCTCCTCCGACCTCGTACCCTTAACCTAACATTTCCTATCGACTATTATACTATCTCTTCATTTTCCTCTGTCTTCTTCTAGTTCACTATCACTAACTTCTATTTGACTCAACTCTCTTCCTTTCCC
>JAXIVD010007884.1:7500-12500 GCA_036785275.1 Cancer borealis | reverse complement strand
ACTGCCGAAGTACCCACCGTCACTGCAGAGGCCGGAAACTCTTCAGTAATAGAAATGAAGTCTGAAACACACGATAAAGGAACTAAACAGATAAAGGAAACCAAGAAACGTCGGCGCCGCCATAGGAGGAAAAACAAGAAGTGTGAAGAAGTGACGCTAAAACCCGTCACTGCTGAGGAGGTTACGTCCGTTACTGTAGAGGACCTGCCCATTACTGAACACATAAAGTCCAGTACTGAAGCCCTGCCGTCTATATCTCAAGAGATCACGTTCATTAATGAAGAGGTGATGCCTGTTTCTGAAGAGGTCCTGTGCGCTATTGCAAGCGGAAATGTTGCATCAACTGAGGAGGAGGCAGAAGCCCCCTCCTCCCACGACATTGACACCGCTGCCATCGTAAACCCTTGCCCTCCCGATGAGGCAGAAGGCTCCTCCTCCCGCGACACTGGCACGGTGTGTCAAGACGGTCCTGATCTTCACGAAGTTGATCAGGACACCCTTGAAGCCTTCCTTAAGGAGGCCGGGCTCACCAGCCTCTCGTTCTTGCCGCTGCCACTTGGTCGTCTTAGCAGCAGCGACAGGAAGGACATCCTGGGTCAACGTTGGTTATCAGACGACGTGATCGACTTGGCCCAGGAAATGTTGCAGCGACAGTTCCCACACATTGGTGGGCTGTACGCCTGCGGGGCGGCCTTCACCCTGCCGCCCCTGCAGCCCGGCGCCAACACTCTGTTCCTGCAGGTGGTGAACCGATCAGCACCGCAGAGTCTTACGTGCATGGCAGACTATAGCCGTGCGTTGGGCACTCACTGGCTGCTGCTGTCCTCCTTTGGTGCGGAACGCAGTGGCCAGCTGGCTGTATATGACTCAATGTACCATGATGTGTCCTCCTCCACCGCTGCGCTGGTGAAGCAGCTGCAGGAATTGTATGCTTTCCCTCCAGGGGCAAAGGTGTGGCCTGTACAGCGGCAACAGGATGGCTATAGTTGTGGTCTGTTTGCGTTGGCCTTCGCCTTCAGCATTGCGTTGGGGGAAAACCCACGTTTTATGCGTTACGATCGTGCCAGTATGCCGCAGCATCTCGTGTGGTGCCTCGAACACGGCCAAGTGAAGCCGTTCCCTTCCGCCAAGGTGCAAAAAGAATACAAAGGAGGCAAGCGATGCTCACGTATGTTTTCATCTAGCAACTCTTCTACACGTTGAAGCTTCTTCACTAATCATCATACCAGATGAGCTGCGTTCAAGTGTTTTTTTTTTAAAGTATTCGAATCAAAACTTTGACAGAAAATCTCCAAAGGACAACAAATATTTTCTGAGCTATAATTATATAATTCAGGATTCTGTTTTTTCTATCATTTATATATTTGTGTTGTTCATGTCGAAAATTTGATCAAATAAACTGATAATTGCTAGACACAGTTGTTTAATGTTTCATCCTGGCACACCATGTCACCATTCTTCCGTCCGTGGAAGAGCAGCGCAAGTTATTATTAACAAACGTTGCAATGCTTCCCTTCCACCACTGCAATGTATTATACTTTTGATGTCCATTGAAAAATATCCGATTAACTTTGGATAAATAAGAGAGAGAAAGAGAGAGAGAGAGAGAGAGAGAGAGAGAGAGAGAGTGAGAGAGAGAGAGAGAGAGAGAGAGAGAGAGAGAGAGAGAGAGAGAGAGAGAGAGAGAGAGAGAGAGATATGTATATATATATATATATATATATATATATATATATATATATATATATATATATATATACTACACACACACACACACACACACACACACACACACACACACACACACACACACACACACACACATACAAATACATAATACGTGATGGTCTAATTTCCATAAAAGTTGTTCTCCTACACTGCCAAATTGTTAGTGAGAAAATGTAGGAATGTTGACGGTGGCGGCGGCAGGCAACGGGCGACCTTGACCAGCGAGGGTGTAAGGGTTGTTGCATCACACCTTAATATCCTACAGCAGACACGTTCAACAAATCAAAATTTTCTAATGAAGCTTATGATCTATTTTACAATGAATTTTACAAATCATTTAAAACCAAATTTCCTTTAAAAAATCTTCGTTTTAACAAAACGTATGAATTCAGTCCTTACATCACTTCAGCTTTAAAAACCAGCATTAAAGAAAAAAATAGATTAGAAAGACTTGCAAAAAAATGGCCACTAACTTTTGGTGATACTTATAGACGATACAGAAACAAATTAACATCTACTTTACGAACAACAACAAAAACATGTATTACAAAAAAACAGTTCAATGAAAACCAAAGAGAGTGGAAAACAATTAATTTTCTTTTGGATAGAACATGTAATTTAAACAAACGCACTATAGAATTAAAAACACCTTGCCTGGACATCTCTATACAATTTAATGAACATTTTCTTAAGAATAGTCTTGCATTAGATGATGGAAAATACAATTACACAAAATATCTAAATAATTCTCCAAGATTTTCAATGTATCTAGCCCCTATTAATAAAACCGAAGTTGAAAAAGTTCTTAACATGCTTAAATCAAATACGCCTGGGCATGATGACATATCTCCTAATATATTAAAACATACTCCCTCCGTGATATCCACTTCTCTGACTCACATAATCAACCTTTCAATAAAAACAGGTGTTTTCCCAGACCAACTAAAAAAAGCTAATAATTAGCTGAATAATTATCGCCCGATTTCCATACTTCCTGCTTTTAATAAAATTTTTGAAAAAATTATTTCCTCCCGTTTGATAAATTATCTTGAAAAGAACAATCTCTTAACTGAACACCAGCATAGCTTCAGAGCGCAACATTATACTGAGACAGCAATTTTACAGTTTGTCAACAACGTGTACACATGTTTGGAGGAAAAATTATATGTCATAGGTGTATTTATGGATTTTTCAAAAGCTTTTGATATTTTAGATCACAAAATTTTACTTCACAAAATAGAAAATTTAGGAATAAGAGGTGTGCCATTGAAATTATTTCAAAGCTATCTCAATTGTAGAAAACAGAGAGTTTTTTGTAATTAGAATTACTCCCCGTTTAAACCCATAATTAAAGGTGTAGCACAATGTTCAGTTTTAGGTCCAATACTTTTTCTTATATATATTAATGGCATTGTAAACACTAGCACAAAATTTAATTGTTTGATATATGCTGATGATACAACCCTCTTACTTTGTGTGTGTGTGTAGCCTTCCCTCTCAGTGTGAAGGGGTGTGCAGTGTTATCCTTCAAGTGGTTAGTGAGTGGGAGGTCCAAGGCTCAAGACTCAAGGCAGCTGGCTAGGAGAATGGTGACGTGCATTTATAATATCAGTTTTAATATGTTTCCTTCTGGATGAAATAATGTGTCGCCCGGAGATGTTATTTCCGGTTTTGTTTATAACCTCTCTCCACCTTCTCTCCTCCGTTCCCTCTCCCTTCCTCCTCTTCATCCCTTCTCTTCACCTCTTCCTATCTTCCCCTTGTCCACTTCCTCCTGCCTCCTCTTTACCCACCTCCTCCTTCCTTCGCTCTCCCGACCTCTTCCTCCCTTCCCTTTTTCCACCTCCTCTTCTCATTACTCTTTTTCACCTCCTTCCTTCTCGCTCTCCACCTCCTCCTCCCTTCCCTCTCCCCACCACCTCCTCCCTTCTCTTTCTCCATCCCCCCAACCAGGTCTCTTAGCCAATCAGAAGCCTCGTCTCACAGGCAGTCACGTGATACCGCCAGCCAATCACACTGCGCATCTATGTGACGTCAATCACCGGCACCTTCGCTCTGCCTCATTTGCAGTGACAACTTTAGTGTGTGCGTGTGTGCGGCTGCATGTGATTTGAAGCTTAATTTCGTGTATTCCTGAACGCATCTGGACTTCTATGATAAGGAGTAAGTACAGTGTGAGTTATTATTATGGTATATGCATCTCTTGTGTGGTAGGGAGGAAGGAAGCTTGTGTGTGGTGGTAGATGGTGTGGTGGTGGTGGTGTTGCTTCAGTGATAGACTCGGGCTGTTGTACTGATTGACGTTGTGATTAAAAGTTTATTTGGTTGTCGCAGTAGCTTTGGATTGTGTGACGCGGTGACAGTAGGAATTGGATAGAATGTTAGCGAAGGGCAATATATACACGTGGATATATGGAGGTTCAGGTGATTCGGCTTCGTGTCGGGAATCAGACCCAGACCAAATGAGCAGATTTTGCTCTCCGATGTGTGCTGCCGCGGCGTGGCTTTCCTTATTTTCCTTCTAAAGTTTCGTGTATTTATGACGTTGTTAAGTTCTATGTAAATGTCTTGCTTAGTTTGGGTGCGTATATGTCTAATTATTCTCGTTGTATCTTCATTCTCTTCATAAAAATGTTTACCTGAAATCTCATCGCTATGACCTACCTAGGCTGGTGTATGATTTAAAACACTCAAGCTTACATTCCTTACCTTTACATCATCCCAGGTTTAATTTTCACGGCTTTAAATTTGTGGGAGTAAATATCAGTGATTTAAACGCATCTCTAGTCGACCAATGAAATGCCTCACTGGGATAGAGTGGGATGAGCTTACCCGTCAAATTACACTGAATGGCCTTAACTCCAACAGATTTAAGGGAGACTGAATTAAGTGGAAGGAATTTAAGATATACTGGAGTGGAGTGGAAGGGAGTGGCACTGACCTACGACGTGAAGGGTGACGAAGTGGCTGCGTGGGGGTGTAGTGCCGATCTGACACTCGTACACATCGTCGTCTCGTTCCTGCACCCACTCCACCAGTAGCACCCAGTCCCCAGTGGAGGGAGAGAGAAAGGTGAGGGAGGGAGGGAAGGCTTGTGTGTGTCAGGACAGGAAGGTTGGTCTTGCGAGGGAGGGGAAAAGTGTGTGTGTGTGTGTGTGTGTGTGATGGAAGTGAGGTTTATGTGAGGGAAATTAGAAGATTGCCAGGAAGGAAGGAAGGAAAAGAGAAGGAAAAGATAGTGATAGAGAGGATTAGTGACAGTTAGGGGAAGA
>JAXIVD010007883.1:17500-18925 GCA_036785275.1 Cancer borealis | reverse complement strand
ATTGCCTGAAGTTTTTAAAGTTTTTCAGATGAGAATGACATTTTGCCATGCATATTTCAGATGAGAATGACATTTTGCCATGCATATTACATGAAAATTAATTATTTTATGAATAATACTTAAACATGTTACTGACAGTTTTACAATATTAGTCACTGAGTGCTGACATACATACCTAATTTTGAAATCAAAGTATATAATGTACTAGCCGTTCATCTTTATCAAACTTAAGCTACAGCCTGCTTGCGATAATTACTAATGCATTCACGTGTTGTAATCAAGAAAGCATCACCTTTAGTCCTGAGGGTTTTGTGGGTGATCACTCCCTTATTTATTTGCAGTTGAGAAACACTGTGTATGTTATGATTATGTTGAACTCTGCCATCTGTGAAATAATTTATTTAATTCTTTGTTTGGATTTTTAATTTTCAATTTTATGTTATTTTGATATTTAAAAAACATCATGAAACAATTACACACAACGTATAGCAGTTATCAGTGGTGGGCAAAGTGATCACCGTACATTACTGGTATTACAAGCACTTCTTATATATATATATATATATATATATATATATATATATATATATATATATATATATATATATATATATATATATATATATATGATATACGAGGGAAAAGTTCAGGGAAATATAGGTATTTATTCCCATAGAAATGCTTGCTTTACTATTAATTAAGTATACTCATAATATTTGCATAAGATTATTAGTAACTATAAATACTCATGTTCTTTAAGGGCTACGCATTATGTGTATTCTAGTCTTGTAGGACTCATAAAGGAACAGACATTTATTGTGCAGCAACTCTTACTGGTTCCTATTGAATCTGTGGAGATCTATAAACTAGAGTGGAAAAGATGATACAATCGTCAAAGAACATAATCACACACAATCCTAACATTATCAGCTTTAGAGTTAGAAGTTCTTGCTTACTTCGATATGAATTGCTTTGTGTAAAATGGAATCTCTTTTGACATGTGATATATATTCAAGGCAGAGGTGCTGCTTGTATAATGCAATACACAAAGCAGAGATCTATTTTGTTACTTTGGTTTAAGGTTTTTTCTTTGTTACTTTGGAAAACGCTTATAAGGCTCTTTGTGTCACCATGACATCGAAGAAACCTCACAGCTATGTAGAAGCCTCTCACATACTTATGGTTAAGTGTGGTTCAGCATAATAACCAACACTTGTGTACCTTGTCAATGCATAATTATACTCAACTTTGAATGATTGAAGAAGAGTGAAGCATAATATTGAATTAATTCATTGCATCTGTTAAAATGACCATACAGTTTTCAGCTCTTGAGATGTATATTGATCCATCTATGGCTGAGTGGGTTTAAGTTTGCTCACGAAGTAAAGAGGGAAAAAAATTACTGTGAGGGTGATGATATTAATG
>JAXIVD010007883.1:0-12500 GCA_036785275.1 Cancer borealis | reverse complement strand
ACAGTCTAGTTTATCTGTTTGATTGTACTTCATACTATCATTACGAAATTCACAAAACTGGAAATCCAACGAGGCGTGAGGCAAATGCAAGTGAATCCAGTCCCACATCCGTCTCCTTGGCAGCTTCCAGGAACCATCATCCAATCCTGCTGTCTCATGCTACCCTCCTAATTAAACATAACAGCGTGCAACTGCCAACTGGTCGGCAGCAAGCAAACAAGAGCGACGGTGTTGGGATATTAAGGAGCGGTAGCGCGCGACGAGTTCAGTTCTGGGGCGTCTCTGGAAGCTCCTCCCAACACTTACAACCCTCGCCTCCCTCTACACACTAATCTTGTGCCTTCAGAAGAGAAAACCCTACCGTGAGTATTGTCAGCTTTCCTCCTGGGCTCAATGCTACAGGTGTTTGTGGTTTAATGTATGGCTATACGATTACATGAAATCAAAGTTTTAGGGTGAGAATCCATAAGTGTTAAGTGGTTGATGGCTGATTTTTATCCTATCTCACAAAAGGAGACCATGGGTAGGAGGGCTTTTCTCCTACTGGTGGTGGTGGTGATGTCCATGACTGGAGTCCTCTCTGGCCCTCTCGCCAACATCGACGAGGTCCCGGAAGCCGCCTCCGAGCACCGACCAAGGCATAAGAGAGAACCTGGCCATCGCACAGCCATCGCCATTGCTAGTGTTGGCGGAAGTGGCGGTTGTTCTACCTGCGGCGGCGGAGGCAGTGGAGGGCACCACGGCGGAGGTTATGGTAGCTCTGGAAGTGGAGGTCATAGAGGCTCTGGAAGTGGAGGTCATAGAGGCTCTGGAAGTGGAGGTTATGGAGGCGGCGGTTTCGGTGGGGGCGTCGGCTTTGGTGGAGGAGGAAGTTTCGGTGGTGGGAATGGAGGGGGATGTTCAGGAGGACTTTGCGGTGGAGGACAAGGAGGACACTACGGCGGAGACAGCTGTGGTGGGAGTGGTGAATGCGGCGGAGGAAATGGAGGCTGTGGAAGTGGAGGTTGCGGCGGAGGAAACGGAGGCTGTGGAAGTGGTGGCTGCGGTGGTGGTGGCGGCGGCGGCACAGCATATAGCCGCGCGTGGAGCGGGGCCTCATCCTTCAGTAGCTCCGGATATAGGGGACGCCGCTCCCCACGCAGGAAAGGAGGCAGCACCAGCTCCATCAGTCTCTCTGGAACAATCAACACACCAAAGGGCACTTTAACTGGTTCCCTCAGTGGCTCAAGGACAAACACTGGCAAAAAACGAGGCAGACGCTCACCTGAAGCAGTCCTAAGGGAGGAGGAGATCGGCAGCAGAACGGTGCGTGAGGCCAAGAGGAAGAGACCTTTTGGCTCGGGTTCCTGGAGTGGGTCAGCCTCAGTGAGTGGATCAGGATCAGGATCAGGATCAGGATCAGGATCAGGATCAGGATCAGAATCAGGTTCAGGATCAGGCTCTTTTAGTGGGTCCTGGGGCGGATCAGGCGGGTCGGGCAGCGGGTCCATATCAGGAAGTGGATCATCAGGCTCAGGATCTGGTAGTGGATCGATATCAGGAAGTGGATCATCGGGCTCAGGATCTGGTAGTGGATCGATATCAGGAAGTGGATCATCGGGCTCAGGATCTGGTAGTGGATCGATATCAGGAAGTGGATCATCAGGCTCAGGATCTGGTAGTGGATCGATATCAGGAAGTGGATCATCGGGCTCAGGATCTGGTAGTGGATCGATATCAGGAAGTGGATCGTCGGGATCAGAATCTGGTAGTGGATCAATATCAGGGAGTGGATCGTGGGATGGATCTGGTTCAGGTGGAGGAGGAGGAGGTGGTGGTGGTGGTGGTGGTGGAGCAGGAGGTGGAGCAGGAGGTGGACACGGTGCTGGAGCAGGAGGTGGACAAGGTAGTGGAGCAGGTGGAGGATCAGGTGGTGGATCAGGTGGTGGATCAGGAGGTGGAGCCGGTGGTGGAATTGGAGGAGGGGGAGGAGGAGGAGGATTTGGTGGTGGATCAGCAGGTGGAGCAGGAGGTGCAGCAGGAGGTGGAATAGGTGGTGGAGCAGGAGGCGGACACGGTGGTGGAGCAGGAGGTGGACAAGGTGGTGGAGCAGGAGGTGGAGCAGGTGGTGGAGCAGGAGGTGGAGCAGGAGGTGGACACGGTGGTGGAGCAGGAGGTGGAGCAGGTGGTGGACATGGTGGTGGAGCAGGAGGTGGACACGGTAGTGGAGCAGGAGGTGGACAAGGTGGTGGAGCAGGAGGTGGACACGGTGGTGGAGCAGGTGGTGGAGCAGGAGGTGGACACGGTGGTGGAGCAGGAGGTGGAGCAGGAGGTGGACACGGTGGTGGAGCAGGAGGTGGAGCAGGTGGTGGACATGGTGGTGGAGCAGGAGGTGGACACGGTAGTGGAGCAGGAGGTGGACAAGGTGGTGGAGCAGGAGGTGGAGCAGGAGGTGGACACGGTGGTGGAGCAGGAGGTGGAGCAGGAGGTGGACACGGTGGTGGAGCAGGAGGTGGAGCAGGAGGTGGACACGGTGGTGGAACAGGAGGTGGAGCAGGAGGTGGACACGGTGGTGGAGCAGGAGGTGGAGCAGGAGGTGGACACGGTGGTGGAGCAGGAGGTGGACACGGTGGTGGAGCAGGAGGTGGACACGGTGGTGGAGCAGGAGGTGGAGCAGGAGGTGGACACGGTGGTGCAGCAGGAGGTGGACAAGGTGGTGGAGCAGGTGGAGGATCAGGAGGTGGAGCTGGTGGGGGAATTGGAGGAGGAGGAGGCGGAGCAGGTGGTGGTGGTGGAGGAGGAGGATTTGGTGGTGGATCAGCAGGTGGAACAGGAGGTGGAGCAGGAGGTGGACACGGTGGTGGAGCAGGAGGTGGACACGGTGGTGGAGCAGGAGGTGGACAAGGTAGTGGAGCAGGAGGTGGATATGGTGGTGGAGCAGGAGGTGGACACGGTGGTGGAGCAGGAGGTGGACACGGTG
Source organism: Cancer borealis (assembly GCA_036785275.1). Lineage (NCBI taxonomy): Eukaryota > Metazoa > Arthropoda > Malacostraca > Decapoda > Cancridae > Cancer > Cancer borealis. The sequence goes on along the minus strand of JAXIVD010007883.1, from coordinate 9,541 downwards.
GTGGAGCAGGAGGTGGACACGGTGGTGGAGCAGGAGGTGGACAAGGTGGTGGAGCAGGTGGTGGACACGGTGGTGGAGCAGGAGGTGGAGCAGGAGGTGGACATGGTGGTGGAGCAGGAGGTGGAAACGGTGGTGGAGCAGGAGGTGGACACGGTGGTGGAGCAGGAGGTGGAGCTGGAGGTGGACACGGTGGTGGAGCAGGAGGTGGACACGGTGGTGGAGCAGGAGGTGGACACGGTGGTGGAGCAGGAGGTGGACACGGTGGTGGAGCAGGAGGTGGAGCAGGTGGTGGAACAGGTGGTGGAGCAGGAGGTGGAGCAGGTGGTGGAACAGGTGGTGGAGCAGGAGATGGACACGGTGGTGGAGCAGGAGGTGGACACGGTGGTGGAGCAGGAGGTGGACACGGTGGTGGAGCAGGAGGTGGAGCAGGAGGTGGACACGGTGGTGGAGCAGGAGGTGGACACGGTGGTGGAGCAGGAGGTGGAACAGGAGGTGGAGCAGGAGGTGGACACGGTGGTGGAGCAGGAGGTGGAGCAGGTGGTGGAACAGGTGGTGGAGCAGGAGGTGGACAAGGTGGTGGAGCAGGAGGTGGAGCAGGTGGTGGAACAGGTGGTGGAGCAGGAGGTGGACAAGGTGGTGGAGCAGGAGGTGGAGCAGGTGGTGGAACAGGTGGTGGAGCAGGAGGTGGAGCAGGTGGTGGAGCAGGAGAAGGATTTGGTGGAGGATTAGGTGGTGGAGGTACTGGTAGTGGTGGAGGAGGAGGATTTGGTGGAGGATTAGGTGGTGGAGGAGGTGGAGGAATTGGTAGTGGTGGAGGAGGAGGATTTGGTGGAGGATTTGGTGGTGGATTTGGTGGTGGTGGTGGTGGTGGTGGTGGTGGTGGAGGATTCGGAGGTGGATATGGACGTTAGAAAAGACGCAGGAAGGTGGATTTGACATTGGACAACGTAAGGTGGATCATGATACTGAGTGAGTGTGGAGGAACAGCAGGGACTTCATGCACACTAGGAAATTCAGTCCACCTACGATCCACTCACCCCCTCACACACACACACACTCTCTCTCTCTCTCTCTCTCTCTCTCTCTCTCTCTCTCTCTCTCTCTCTCTCTCTCTCTCTCTCTCTCTCTCTCTCTCTCTCTCTCTCTTTTTCTCTCTCTCAAGCATACATACGTACACAAAGCCTATTTACAAGGTCAGGGCATTAAAAATAAATGGTTGAAAAGATAAATATCACTTATGTAAAACATGCAAAAGAACTAAAAAAACAACGCGCGTGCACACACACACACACACACACACACACACACACACACACACACACACACACACACACACACACACACACATCTACTAAATAATCACGCACACCACAACAAACAATTGCCTATCAGCAAAGAAAGCCTCGAACACTGTCTGCTTTAACGCCGCTCAGCTGGTTTACTGTTTTCCAAGTTGTTTATAAAGAAAAAATGTAAATACACAACTTTAGAGGTACTATAAAAATATGTTTTGTTTTGTTTGTCTTCCTGTTACGAGAGAAGTTTGTAATATTTTGGTTTTTATATCAACTGAGATTTAATAAAGTATTAAGATAAGCTGTTTTACGTGTAAGTGATAATGGAAGGCGATGATCCCTTGTCCCATTGTTAGGGTTTGAGGCTTCAACAGTGGGAGTGCAAGTGAGGACAGGACCTTCATCATCACTCAAGTCTTACCTGAAACACAAGCTGGTGATTGGCTTTGTGAGCATTTTATCTATTCGTAAACAAAAAATGTTGCTATTTGCCTTTAGATGTAATGAAAATAAAAAATGTCACCACATGTTTTGGTTTCCTAAGTCTGTAGTTTTAAGTTGAACCTTAAAGTCGAATCTTAAACATATCGACTATAACAAAAACCTTTCCTTTTAAATGAGGTTAAAAAAAATGTGTGGCCTTAGGGAAGGTATTATTACTACTACTACTACTACTACTACTACTACTACTACTACTACTACTACTACTACTAAAAATAATAATAATAATAATAATAATAATAATAATAATAATGATAATAATAATAACAATAATAATAATAATAATAATAATAATAGTTGTGGGTTGTGGAGAAAGAAACACAATGTATACTGTATTCAGTATACATTGTGTTTCTTTCTCCACAAACCGCAACTGTCAAGATGTCTATACAATAATAATAGTAATAAAAATTGAATAGTCTGGTAGTATATCTGCTGTAGTATAAGAATATGTAGTATAAGAATATGTAGATGGCGCGGCACCAACATGACGCATGCGCAGTTTAGTAATTTAATGACCTTCACAGTGTAAACACGTTGCGAGTGTCTGCTGCTGTTTTTTTTCTTCTTCTTTTTTTCTCTCTCCTTGTCATTTTGCTTCTTTTTCTTCGTCACGTAAGTAAATTCAACATTTCCGTAATTGTTACTGGCTGTTCATGCCTTACATGAGTACTATTTTTGAGGAAGTAGCCCTATTCTTAGATCCGAAGATATCATGAAAGCTCAACGGAGATACCTTGGTCATACTTGATGGAGAAAGTTGAACACAAACAATCTCGCCTTTCTCAGAGATGTCAAGTTTCTGATCAATTTTCTCTGAAGTTTTTCCCAGAAGTATCACTCGACTAATGATACTTCTGGGAAAAAATCTTTCCCGAACACCACCACACGAGTGACTGTGACACCCTTGTGGTGGTGTTCGGGAAGGAGCCTTCTGTGTTGTGTTGGGACCGCAATTTGTAGTTTCCCTCGCTTACTCTCTGATTTTCTTGTTTGTTACTCTTTACGTGTACGAACAGGTGCGTGTGTTTGCGTCCAGCGCCAGCTGAACTACCACAGGGTCTTTCTTGCTTTAAAACTCACCTAATACTTTCATGGTGTACCGAGCCTGGCCGCCAAATGGGGAAGAATACACTTTTTTGTGACAGTAATGGTGGAAGGTAGGAAGTATTTTTGTTATTGAAGTCCAGTCGGGCGAGACTGTGTTTGACTTTATCTCTCACACGTTAATCAAGCTTGCTACTTCCCTTCAGAATGTTATCACGATCTCACTTAGGACTTAACTCACCCTGCACAAGACTTACACATGTGTAGGAGGTTATCAATCTTTTTGTAGTTCAGTAACATAGTTAAATGTCAGTCTGGCGATCTTGCATACTTATAATGTTCAATCTATCACACTTTCGAAAACTTATTGTGCACGATACTCGTAGTTACGTCATATTCAGTAATTTTCTCATGTTCTAGCAAAGGAAAGGTAGAACTGGAACATACTACTTGAGGAAAGGGAGAAAACTAGTCATAATTTGCTTGTTGATTAAATATTTACCCGTAGTTGCTCGGCCTACGGAAAAAACAAACAGTGGTGGAGTTTTGATTGGCGTTTAGGTAGAAAGATAAAAGTGGATGTAGCAGTGAGCAAGGTGGTGAGGTGTGCAACGGAGATGGAGGTGTAGTGCTGAGGTAGTTCTGAACGGCGAAACACTGCAGCAGGTGGACAAGCTCCGTTATTTGAGTACTCAGTAGAGGTTCCTGCATCGGGTTCCTTGAAGACAGAGGTGAGCCATCAGTTAGAAGAGGGAGAAAAGGTATCGGATGCAATAGGTGTGGAGAGAAAGCCTGTGTTTGTGGAGGCGAAAGTGGCAACCTTAAAGGAGTAGTCATGGCAACTGTTTCTTGTGGTTGAAGTCATGGGCGTTAGCGAGACCTGGGAGAGACAGTGTAAATGCAGTAGTAAACCTAGAATCTCCTCCCCTGATAAATAAACATGCGGAAGAGCAGCAGTGGATGGCGTATGCACTGTTGCAGCATTCATGATGAGCAGGAGAAGCTCTAGAGGCGGGCAAGCTCAATACTGCCCGAGGCTATTTAAAACTTATATATGCATATGGAAATTTTAGAGGGAGGGCATCTCTTGGGGGGATAAGGATTCTCGCAACCCCGTCACTCCCTCCAACCATCCATCCCCACCTTTGTTACGTCATTGTGTTGGTGTAGTGGGAAGGAGGCACATGAGAACACTGGTGGGATGGAGTTTGACAAGACAGGAAGAGAGAAGAGAGAGAGAGAGAGAGAGAGAGAGAGAGAGAGAGAGAGAGAGAGAGAGAGAGAGAGAGAGAGAGAGAGAGAGAGAGAGAGAGAGAGAGAGAGAGAGAGAGAGAGAGAGAGATGTGGAAATAGACGTAGTTTGCCTGTATGGGCAGATGTGGGTGTGGTACTGAAAACCACTACATCTTCATTGGTAGCAGATTATGACTAAATTATTAATGAAGTGCTTAGTTTAGTAAATGAATTAGTTAATGAATTATAATGCATCGTTAATTAATTCATCATCATCATCATCATCATTATCATCATCATCATCATCATCATCATCATCATCGTCGTCGTCGTCATCATCTCCCTGACACACGGAGACACTAACACACTTCAGTACTTCCTGCGTGCCATGACAGGCCATTGTAAGGGAGTGCAGAAGGCTGGGACCTTCCCGCGAAAACAATCAAATTTTATATTCCCTTGGACTCATTGTTTGTTTGTTAATTTACTTTGTTTTGGCTTCTGCTTGTTATATTTGTGGTCGTCGTTGTTGTTGTTTTTGTTTAATTATTACTATTAATATTATTATTATTATCATTATTGTTATTATTTCTATTATTATTATTATTATTATTATTATCTCTATTATTATTATCATTATTATTATTATCATTATCATTATCATTATCATTATTATTATTATTATTATTATTATTATTATTATTATTATCGGTGGGAAAACCCTGTGATGAGGCTGCTTAATGTTGATCATCATCATCATCATCATCATCATCATCATCATCATTATCATCATCATCATCATCATCATCATCATCATCATCATCATCATCATCATCATCATCATCATCATTATCACCTACATAGTAATTTTTAGCCAGTCAGTTAGTCAGTCAGTCTGGCAGTCAATGAGTCAGTCAGTGAATTGGTTGGTCAGTCCGTTAGTGAGTGAGTGAGTTATCTCTGCACATCATTATAATTCTCGATTCCGTCGCTGATCCTCCATGCAGTGATGACCTCCGGACCTTAACGAGACCTATTGACGTGTTTCCCGCCGCACTCACGTCATGGAGTGGTGGGCCTCGCTCCTACCTTTCTTCTTGGAACGCCCCAAGTTACTATCCTTCAAGAATTGCCGACTCACCTTTGTTGCCTAAATAAATACCTAAACCAATTGGTCAGTCGGTAGGTAAATTTAAGCAGCATTTCCCGGAGGATATTTAAGGACTGCATTGTGTGGTACTCGGCAGTCCAGGCTTACCAGTAGCCCTGCACGGTAGCTAACAGGCACCTCACACTACACAGCGCTGCCCTTCTGCTCTGGTCTGCTTCTTCCGTTGTGAGTGTCTTTCTCTTATTATATATAGTTTTGTTCATAGTCGTCATAATGTGAGCACTACAACCCTTCATTGGTTCTGGATGAGATAATGTGAGGATATTCATGATATAATGTGATGATATAATGGATTAGGTTCAGTCATCTGAAAAAGGAAGGTTAACAGAGTTCCTTGTTTTCAGCCAGAGAGCAGCCATGCACAGGTGCGCTGTTCCGCTGCTGCTGCTGCTGGCGGCGGCGACAGCAGTGGTGACTGAGGCGCTCCACGTAGATGCCTCCGCTCATACCCGTATGCGAAGACACGATGTTCTTGGCAATCATAACCACAACCATGACCACGACCATGACCACACCTTCGGCCACAACCACGGAGGCGGCTCCCTCACCAACAAGCCAGGCATTGGGGGCAACCTAGGTGGTGGTTCCCTCACCAACAAGCCAGGCGTCGGAGGCAACCTAGGTGGTGGCTCCCTCACCAACAAGCCAGGCGTCGGAGGCAACTTTGGTGGTGGTTCCCTCACCAACAAGCCAGGCGTCGGAGGCAACCTAGGTGGTGGTTCCCTCACCAACAAGCCAGGCGTCGGAGGCAACTTTGGTGGTGGTTCCCTCACCAACAAGCCAGGCGTCGGAGGCAACCTAGGTGGTGGTTCCCTCACCAACAAGCCAGGCGTCGGAGGCAACTTTGGTGGTGGTTCCCTGACTAACAAACCAGGTGTCGGGTTTGGCCAAATCCGTCGACGCTCAGCCAGGGGAGCGGCAGCAACAGCAGCAGCCGGGGAGGACACCAGCCTCTCACGGGCCACCAGGGAAGCGAGCAGGAAGACTTGCCGCCTGTGTAATCTGGGTGGCGGCGGTGGCGGAGCGGCAAGTGGATCCTGGAGCGGTTCCTTCAGTGTCAGTGGCTCTAAAGGATCAGGCTCCGGGTCTGCCAGCGGCTCATTAACTGGCTCTAAGGGGCCAGGCTCCGTCAGTGGCTCCTTCAGTGGCTCCAAGGGGTCAGGGTCAGGGTCAGCATCCGTCAGCGGCTCGTTTGGGGGTGGTGGGGGATTAGGTGGTGGTGGTGGTGGTGGATTATTTGGCGGTGGTGGGTTAGGTGGTGGCGGTGGTGGTGGATTAGGTGGTGGTGGTGGATTTGGCGGCGGCGGTGGTGGTGGCGGTGGATTAGGTGGTGGTGGTGGATTAGGTGGTGGTGGTGGATTAGGTGGTGGCGGTGGTGGTGGATTAGGTGGTGGCGGTGGTGGTGGATTAGGTGGTGGTGGTGGATTTGGCGGCGGCGGTGGTGGTGGCGGTGGATTAGGTGGTGGTGGTGGATTAGGTGGTGGTGGTGGATTAGGTGGTGGTGGTGGATTAGGTGGTGGCGGTGGACTAGGTGGTGGTGGTGGATTAGGTGGTGGCGGTGGTGGTGGATTTGGTGGGGGTGGACTAGGTGGTGGATTAGGTGGTGGTGGTGGACTAGGTGGTGGTGGTGGTGGTGGATTAGGTGGTGGTGGTGGTGGTGGACTAGGCGGTGGTGGTGGTGGTGGATTAGGTGGTGGTGGTGGTGGTGGATTAGGTGGTGGCGGTGGACTAGGTAGTGGTGGTGGTGGTGGAGGCTTTAGTGGTGGTGGATCAGGAGGTGGAGGCTTTGGTGGTGGTGGATCAGGAGGGAGTGGAGGTGGATCAGGAGGTGGTTTTGGTGGCGGATCAGGAGGTGGATCAGTAGGTGGAGGTTTTGGAGGTGGTGGATCGGGTGGAGGCCTTGGTGGTGGTGGTGGATCAGGAGGTGGTTTTGGAGGTGGTGGATCAGGAGGTGGAGGATTTGGTGGTGGTGGATCAGGAGGGAGTGGAGGTGGTTTTGGCGGCGGTGGATCAGGAGGTGGTGGATCAGGAGGTGGAGGCCTTGGTGGTGGTGGTGGATCAGGAGGTGGTTTTGGAGGTGGTGGATCAGGAGGTGGAGGATTTGGTGGTGGTGGATCAGGAGGGAGTGGAGGTGGTTTTGGCGGCGGTGGATCAGGAGGTGGTGGATCAGGAGGTGGAGGATTTGGTGGTGGTGGAGCAGGAGGAGGTGGAGGTTTTGGCGGTGGAGGTGGATCAGGAGGTGGATTTGGAGGCGGATCAGGAGGAGGTGGAGGTTTTGGCGGTGGAGGTGGATCAGGAGGAGGCTTTGGAGGTGGAGCAGGAGGAGGTGGAGGTTTCGGCAGTGGAGGTGGATCAGGAGGAGGTGGAGGTTTTGGTAGTGGCTCAGGGAGTGGAGGAGGCCTTGGCATTAGCGGCGGAGGAGGAGGAGGCGGTGGAGGGCGAGGGTGTTTGACCAACAAGCCTGGAGTGTTGTGTCCAGGAGGAGGAGTACAGGTTGGGGGCAGTGGTGGGGGCTTTGGCGGAGGTGACGGAGGGGCGTGGGCTACCGGGGGCGCCTTTACCTCGGATGGCAGTGGAGTGAAAGGGCTGCGAGTGGATGTAAGAAGTGACGGCGCTTCTTAGATCGTACTCTTGCAGAAGAACGACAACAGGAAATGCCTCGCCGCGATGTTATCAGAACGGCGACAGGATATGAGGCAAAGCTTGAGAGATTACATATTTTCAATTCAAGTGTATATATGTGTGTGTGTGTGTGTGTGTGTGTGTGTGTGTGTGTGTGTGTGTGTGTGTGTGTGTGTGTGTGTGTGTGTGTGTGTGTGTGTGTGTGTGTTCTTGTTCGTTACTTCATTGGCTTCACGCCTACATGTGATGAAATAATAGACTACTAAAACCTGTCTATATATCTTCCGGTTCAAGTGTTTGCTTTCTGATGAGTTCCATGTTATAGAGTTTACTTGTCGCTTGTGATTAATAAAAATGTATTTATGTAAAATATTTTCAATTCACCTGAACCTTTTTGCCTGAAAACGAGATGAGCACAACTGAAAGCATTCCTTTCTTCCTCGTCAGCATCAAATAGGCAGGAACATGGAAACAGACACATTATGTACTCCAACCTTTAAATACCTTTACTGACTATATAAACTATCAGAATAATTATATAAAAAAAACTTAACATGTGTTGCAAGACGATTGTGGTTTCAGATGCTGCACATGAAATTGGCCATTTGATTAAACAGAAAAATAGTACAGTACATGCGTATGTGCGTTGAATATAAAAGTTTCGTGAGTACTAAAAAAACGCACAGCTCATCAACAGTACAGTGCAGCATATTCGGTACTTATAGCAAAATTGTACAGCATAGCTTATATCATATCTAACGGAGGACTGACGCAATGCAATAATAAGAATGTGATTTTGATGAGGGAACAAAAAACAAAAAATAATTAGTTAAATTATTTCATCAAAGCGAAAGAAAAAAAAATTATATATATATATATATATATATATATATATATATATATATATATATATATATATATATATATATATATATATGTATATATATATATATATATATATATATATATATATATATATATATATATATATATATATATATATATATATATATATATATATATATATATATATATATATATATATATATATATATATATATATATATATATATATATATATATATATATATATATATATATATATATATATATATATATATATATATACACATACACGAGGGATTCCCAAAAATGACTTTACCAATTGCCCAAAAACATTTTTGATAAGCTCACCAGTCACAGCTGCATCGTATTGTTAATTAATTATATGTAGAGTGAAACTAATATGTAATGATGATTGCACTACGAGCCAATGAAAAATGAAAAACAAAAGTTTGAAAATGCTATTACGTTTTGTACTAATGAAAAAAAAAGCGAATAATATGGTATTGAGCTTCATGAAATGGCAACATAGATAGATAAATAGGTAAATAGACAGAGATTTATAGATAGATAGAAAGAAAGATTGGTATTGCTTAAGTAACTACGTGGTAATAGAGATAGATAGATGCATAGATAGATACACATATAGATAGACATATAGATAGACAGATACATAGATAGATAGATACATACATACACATATACATAGATAAATAGATATATGAAAAATGAGTGATATTGCTTAAAAAAACTGTGGTAATATAGATAGACCGATAAATGAATGGATACATAAAAACATAAAAACAGTAGTATTACTTAAAACAACTAT
>JAXIVD010007882.1:7500-15000 GCA_036785275.1 Cancer borealis | reverse complement strand
TTATCGAGTTCATCCTCAGAGCTTTTCTATTTTTTTTTTTTATTATATGTTCCATTGTTCATTTTATATTTTCCTGTTGTATCTGTTTATCATTTTATCTTTGTTATCTGCGTATCTTGTTCTGTAATTTCCATTGTTCATTGCGATTTTCCTTTCTATCTGTTTATATATCAATCATCTTTGTTCGTTTCATCTAGAGTTCATATTCATACTTATCTTGTCTATCTGTTTCTGTCACACACTTATACTACACACTTACCTTACCTTACCTTACCTTACCTTACCTTACCTTACCTTACCTTACCTTACCTTACCTTACCACTCTTACCTTCTCTTTTCACTTTCCTTCTTTTCACATCTGTTACGTTTATCTACGAACATATTTTCATCCCTCTCTCGTTAAGCTGCATTAATTTCTATCTCACAATCCACTTAATTTTTAACCTCTGTCGAAAACGTTTTTGTCTAATTAATTCATCGTAGTTTTGCTCATATTTCCCTGTTTTTACGTGTTTTTTTTATATATATATTTTTTTTTAACGTTTTTTTATTTATTTTTTTATTTTTTTATTTCTAATCCTTTTTTCTTGTTTACTTTTCTGGTTTTCATGACCAGATTTCTTTCGCTTTTTGATTTGTTTTGTAGAGTTTATTTGTAAGCGAGTCTTTCTTTCTCACTGACTGACTCTCCTTTGTGTGTCTCAGCAACGAGTCCTGGGAAGGGAAAATTAATTATATGTTCGTGTTTACTTTGTCCTTATAACTATATGTATTATTTTTTTGTAGGGATAGAGGCTGAAATGTTTTGTTTTGATTATAACTTACTATTCTTTTTAATCTCGTACACTATGGAATTTTTTTGTTGTTTGTTATTTTTGAATCCATCTCATTCGCTTTTTCATTTGTTCTCTTTTGTGTTGTGTTTTGTTTTTGTTTTTGTTTTTGTTACGAATATGTTATGAGAGAGAAAGATATTGTGTTTGTTTATCAGTTTAGTTTTGTTTTTATTATTATTATTATTATTATTATTATTATTATTATTATTATTATTATTATCATTATCATTATTATTATTATTATTATTATCATTATTATTATCATTATTGTTTTATTTTACAAGATTTTCAGCATGTAATTATTCCATCCTTATATTCCTCCCTACCACTTACCTTTATCAAATTAAATACTTCTCTCTCTCATTTATATTTTCCCTTTGTTTTTATCATTATAATTTTGTTTATAACCAAATTCATATTGTTTTTATTTGTCTGTTATTGTTTCGTGATTCTATCCTTTCTTTTGTCGCCCTTCATCCCACACTCAATGCTTGTCTTGCACTCTGTTTAATCGTCTTTGTTGTCTACCAATAATGTTGATAATAAACTGAAATTAAGCTGAATTAAACATGAAACAGAATTAAGTTTTTTATATTGAATTTTTTTTTAGTTGTACTTTACCTTTTTATTGATTTTATTGATTTTTTCTTACGTCTCCATTTATATTAATGAAAAGACAGTCTACTTACGTTTATATTTGTTGCATTTACTCCTCCTCCTCGTCCTCCTCCTCCTCCTCCTCCTCCTCCTCCTCCTCCTCCTCCTCCTCCTCCTCCTCCTCCTCCTCCTTCTCTTCCTCCTCCTCCGCTATGCACCACACACATCCAGGCTGGCGTTGGTTCTACTTACAAAGCTCTTAATATGCACTTTTTTCTATATTTTTTCCGGAATGAGAGTCAGGTTGGGGATCACATTAATGCACACCTTCATAAATCCACGAGGGCACTCACCTAAATACTCACTCATGCTCTTAAAACTCATTCATCAAAACATGCTGAAATTAGGAAGGAAACGACTAATTATTATTATTATTTTTATTATTATTATTATTATTATTATTATTATTATTATTATTATTATTATTATTATTATTATTATTATTATTAACACCATCATCCAGGTGACAGTGTGGACAGACACCTGCTGGGACCAGGTGTTGCATCATCCCACCACCTCCTATCCTTCTCCCCCTCGCTGCCACCTCCTGTCACTCCTCCTGTCACACCTGTCACCCTGTTGATATCCTTCTTTGGTCACCTTCCTGTCAACACCACCATCACCCTGCCTGTCACCCTGCTAACCATACCTTTTCACTGCTCTCCATCACTCTTCCTACCTGCTGATTGCACCTTTCACCTCCACTGTCACCCTGTTTATCCAGCTTCCCATTCCTGTCACCCTACTCACCCTGGAACCCTGTTAAGCCTCCCCAGACAGGTATTCATCCCTCTTCCCCTTCCTCTTCCCCTTCCCCTTCCCCTTCCCTTTCCCCTTCCACCCTTTCCGCTACCGTGCTACCTATTGCAATACGTGTTTTCATCTGTTGTTACTTGTATTTCATTTGCATTTGTAGAGTCAGGTGCATGAGAGAGAGAGAGAGAGAGAGAGAGAGAGAGAGAGAGAGAGAGAGAGAGAGAGAGAGAGAGAGAGAGAGAGAGAGAGAGAGAGAGAGAGAGAGAGAGAGAGAGAGAGAGAGAGAGAGAGAGAGAGAGAGAACAAATAAACAAACAAACAATTTTGGATGCAATTATCTATGAAAATGAACTGGTTTTGTAGATTCAGTACAGTGTAAGGTGTGTTTATTGCTTGTTTGTTTGCATTGTTGTTGTTCTGCCTGTGTGTGTGTGTGTGTGTGTGTGTGTGTGTGTGTGTGTGTGTGTGTGTGTGTGTGTGTGTGTGTGTGTGTGTGTGTGTGTGTGTGTGTGTGTGTTTAAATGCATCTATTTAATGTCTGTCTGTAAATCACAATCCATCCTTTGTCTTACTTAAAGGCTGGCGGGATAGAAGACATATTTTTTTTAAATTTCTTTTCTCTTAATCCTATTATTTATTTATTTATTTAATTTTTAGTTGGTGTCCTTTCATTCTCGTTTTCTTTTTAGTAGTGGAATTCCCAGCCTCATATTCCCAGCCTCATATCGTATTCTAATTATATAACGAAAAGAACAATGGTGTATAAAAGAGAGAAAAGCGTTCTATTACAGTATGAGAGAGAGAGAGAGAGAGAGAGAGAGAGAGAGAGAGAGAGAGAGAGAGAGAGAGAGAGAGAGAGAGAGAGAGAGAGAGATTGTTTTACTTCAGTTGTACAAAAGCGAGACAAATTTTACCTTCAGCCTCTTAGTCAAGTTGCTGTGGTTGACTATAAAGGAAAAGATTATAATTATTTTATATGTCCGACCACCGTGAGAACAAGGACCTGTGTGTGTGTGTGTGTGTGTATGTGTGTGTGCGTGTGCGTGTGCGTGTGTGTGTGTGTGTGTGTGTGTGTGTGTGTGTGTGTGTGTTGGACGAGACAAAGAAAGGCCTAATGGACACGTTATATGTTATGTAAATACCTTGATTGTTGTTCAGGTAAAGTCATTATTTAAGTTAAAAGTTAAGGCATCAGTTAAGTTAAGAGTGTTGTATCGTCCTTGTCATTTATTTTTCCACTCCTTGATGTAAGAGTCTCGTTTACACCTGTAAGAAGTAATATGATCTATTTAAGGCTTCTTCTATTTAGTGTTGGAGTCAAATGTTTAACGTGTCATTACCTTTCCGTTTTTAACATCACATCTTTGTATTCCTAAATATTCCACATTAGTACTTCTCATTATGTGTTACAGCTGATTCCCGCTAATTAGCATTGAGGAAGACTGGTTGTGTTATGTATCTGTGACTCATTTGGGATGAATAGACGAAGTGATTGTCTTACGCTGTTTAATTGAACGTTTTTACACTATTCATGGAGTCTGTGTGTGAGTGTGTAACTTTAACAGGAGTTCCCAAAGAAGTTGTTACAGTTGGTGACAAGGAAATTATGTCAACGCACGTGAACGGTAATCAAAACAATTACCAAGAAACGTAGTAATAGTAACACACACACACACACACACACACACACACACACACACACACACACACACACACACACACACACACACACACACACACACACACACACACACACACACACACACACACACACACACACACACACACACTTAGCTTAGCGTGTCCCATCGAGCTGTGTCGTGTCATGTCGTGTTGTCTTCCCTCCTTCCTGAAAAATCTCTCCGTCCACCTCACGCTTATCTTCCTTCACCCAACACCGCCCCCCTTCCCTATCCCCCTCTCTCTCTCTCTCTCTCTCTCTCTCTCTCTCTCTCTCTCTCTCTCTCTCTCTCTCTCTCTCTTTCTCTTTCTCTTTCTCCTTTCCTGCTTTCAATAAAACCTTCCTTCTCTCTGCATAACACTTTCCCTCTCTTCCCTTCCTTCTCCCAGCACAAAGCTTCTTCCTCCTCCTCACAAATAGCAATAATAGCCCTTCCGATTATCCTCATTGGTAACGATGGTGCTCCTGTGATATTCCGAGAGGAGGAGGAGGAGGAGGAGGAGGAGGAGGAGGAGGAGGAGGAGGAGGAGGAGGAGGCAAGGAGGGTTCTAAATGGATTAATGGTTGGCAGGAAAGTCTCATTGACGTAACAGATTAAAGAAGAAGATTCACTTTAGCGTTGTAGAATCTTAGAGTGAAATGTGTCCTTGATAAATACAAAGATGGAATGGATTATATTGTCATGATTTCAGTTGTGTTTTAGAATATAGATGATCTTATGTTTTTATTTTACATTTTTTTTTTTTTTTTTTTTTTTAAATTCATGTAGTCATTTTTTTTGGTGTGTGTTTGAACGACTATTGTCCTATTTCCTGACCTGTCCCACTCTATTTTGTTATTTTCCTTCCTGTCTACACGTTACCTTGGCCTTTTTTCCCTTTTCCCAATTCTCTTCCACCTTCCCCCTCACCTCCACTCTTTTTGTGACCGTTCTCTGCGTCCTTCATTTCCCCTTTCATCAGGTTTTTCCCTTGCATCCTATCATTTCTCATCACTCCACTTCCTCTACACTCCCATCACATCCTCTTTCATAACCTTCAAACACTGTTATTACTTTATATTTACCATAACCTCCCCTGCACGCTGCAATCCGTTTTCTATGCACTCCCATCATATACCTGAGAACATTAATCATCACATTCATCTCACAATCCCATTAAACACCTTGTCTCCTTCCTCTCATTAGCTCTTCTTCCCCCATCATCCTTCACCTTTCCTTACTAATAGAATACAATGTCACTACCACACCCATCCCTCCTTCCTTCCGTTCTTCTATTTGCATCCTTATCTTTCCCTTCCTCTTTATAACCTCTCATTCCAAGCACAATACACCTTCACAGCCTCACTGAATCTTGCCCTTTTTGTCCTTTCAGCTGGGTGAGCAAGTTAACAACGTCCTGCCAAAGGTTCCCGCTGGTCTACAGGAGGCGGTGGTACGTTTGGTAAGCCGTGATCCTCGCCAACGACCTACATCCCAGCTGGTGGCGCTCATCAAGTACTTCAGGTGAGGATAGAGGCGTGCAGGGAGGCTGGAGACAGGTAGGGTAGAGTAAAGAAGAAGGGAGAGTGGTAAGGGTAGCAGGTTGATGGAGAGTAATGCAGTATTGGTGGTGAAGTTTGTGGTGGTATGGTGGTGAGAGAAGGGTCGTGGTTGTGTGTTGAGTGGGTGATGGTGATGAAGGAGTGGATAGGGAGATGTTCTGGTGGAGAGGATGATTTATGTGGTGTAGTAGGGTGAAGAAAGATGGGGATGTGTTGTGGTGGGGGTGAGGAGGGTAAGAATGAGGTGATGGGGGAGGGAAAGAGAGAGAGAGAGAGAGAGAGAGAGAGAGAGAGAGAGAGAGAGAGAGAGAGAGAGAGAGAGAGAGAGAGAGAGAGAGAGAGAGAGAGAGAGAGAGAGAGAGAGAGAGAGAGAGAGAGAGAGAGAGAGAGAGAACGTAATTTACAAATCTATTTCATTAACTCAACGAACTCTTTGTTTTTCCTTTTCACGTAACGCCTTTATTTTATTTTGTGTAACTAACTACAATTATTTAGGTTTTTCCTGAATATTGTGTCCTTGTGAATGATGCATTATCAATCCAATGCATTTTCTTGATTTTTTTTTTCGTTTTCGTATATTTTTTTATACTCTCCTTGCATAACCCAAATATTTTTTTCTGTCCTTCATACTGGCATTACATATTTTCTATTTCGTTAGTATAGCAAAACTTTTTCAACATTTTTTTTATTTTTATTTTATATTTCACTATTCATTGAACTTTTCTCTCGTCTTGATTACATCCGACAGACCTGATTTATTTATATACTTTTATTCATTTTTTAAAATCTATTTGATGATTTACGAATTTATCTATTTATCTATCTATCTATCTATCTATCTATTTGCCGCATGGGATTCTGGTCAAAGTCTAAGAAGAAGAAAACACTCAGAACTTCCCTAAATAAACACATTCCAAATATAAGAAAATATAGTTAAAAAGTTAAAAAACGAAGAAATGTTTATAGTTCCTGAGCTGTGTTGTTATTCCTTTCTTTTTGTATTTATTCATTTACCTATATATTCACTTTCGATAATGTTAAGGAATCACACACACACACACACACACACACACACACACACACACACACACACACACACACACACACACACACACACACACACACACACACACACACACACACACACAACATGGCACTCTACAGTCTATGTTAATGGAAGCTGCATCGGATGGAGTGTTTTAACCATTAATGAAAGTATGATAATAGAAGGAATACGTTAATGAAAGTGATAATGGAGGTGTGTTGTAAGTGTTAATGGAAGGTTAGGTTAGGTTGATGGAGGTGCTTTGATGCGTCTAATGGGAGTGACAGTCGTGGTAATGGGTGTGATGGTAGTTACAGATGTATGTTAGGAATGGAAAGGGATATTTGACCTAAAGAATGGGTGTAATGTTACAAATATGAGGCCTTGTGTACTGGGTGTGTAGATGAACACACACACACACACACACACACACACACACACACACACACACACACACACACACACACACACACACACACACACACACACACACCTTCTCTTATCCTCATCCCGCCCTTACCCTCCTCTTCTTAACATGAAACAATATGAAAGCAAAAAGGAAACTACTAAGAAAACTAGAGATGCACTTTTCCTGACCTTAACCTTTGACATTAATCTTTAAATAGTTAATGGTGTGGATACTTTAGGTAGGGGATGACGTTGGTGAAGCTTTGTGAAGTTGTGATGCGTTTTGACAGAGTTATGGTAGGGGATGACTTTGGTGAAGTTTTGTGAAGTTGTGATGCGTTTGACAGAGTTATGAATGATTGTAAGTCCTGTAGATCGGCAACGCTCAAGGTGCCGCCCAATATAACGTCTAATGGGAACACTATTGGCAACTTTTCAATTTTTTCCTCCTCTTTACCCTTGACCTTGAAGTTTTGAATATTTAATGCAGTTGAAATTTAGGATAAGAAGTCACGTTGATTAAAGTTTCGTGAGGTTGCGATACATGATGTTGTCAGAAAGTTACTAACAAACAA
>JAXIVD010007882.1:0-2500 GCA_036785275.1 Cancer borealis | reverse complement strand
AGTGTTAAAAAATAATGAGTGTAAGAAGGAATGATGAGTGAAGGAGAGAGGGGATGTTTAAAGGAGGAACTATTGAATGAAGAAGGGAATAATGAGTGAAAGGAGAGATAATGTGTGATTAAAAGGATAATGAGTAAAGGAAGAAAATAATGAGTAAAGGAATGGGATACTGAGTGAAAGAATGAGGTAAGGAAACATAAAGGGAATAATGGGTTAAGAAAAGGAATAATGAGTGAAGAAGAAAAATCATAAGTGAAGGGAGGAGGATAACCATTTCTTGGCTGGAGTTTGGACTCGAAAATAGATCAAGGAAATATATTAAGAGGATATTCGTTTAGATGATTAACTCTCTCTCTCTCTCTCTCTCTCTCTCTCTCTCTCTCTCTCTCTCTCTCTCTCTCTCTCCTCTCTCTCTCTCTCTCTCTCTCTCTCTCTCTCTCTCTCTCTCTCTCTCTCTCTCTCTCTCCTTGCATCAAAAGCCAGACTGAAGACATTCTAGCATTTCAAAGCGACAAGGAGGCATGAAAAGCTCTATAGATCCTAAGAGTGGATGGTTAATGTAACTTCAGTGGCGTGTTGATGATTCAAAAGAGTCAAAGATATACAAACATAAATGGATAAGTTTAGGCAGACATTTCCAGTCGTGGCCAGTGAAAGGGATGAAAGGGTGGAGGTAATTGTCACGTCTTAAAAGTGAATGAGTTGAATAGAAAAGTGATGAGATGGAGAGGAAAATGATGTGCTATGGGACCGTGAGAGGAAGGGAGAGGCGGTCACTGTGAAAAGTATACGTTAGAAAATACCAAGAGAAGGAAAGTTGAGGTGGACAGTGAGGGAAGGAAGACTGAGTTAAGGAAGGGATAAATAGCTTTGAACACACACACACACACACACACACACACACACACACACACACACACACACACACACACACACACACACACACACACACACATACACACACACACATGATACAAAACACTTAGCTTCATTGATGAGAATTTTTGCAAGAAGAGCGACAGAAAACCTCCCGCTAAGATTCCTTGAGAACACATTGAGACTAACTAATATAAAATAATGTTGTTAAAGAAAAAAAAAAGATTATTGAGGAGATTTTATGAAGGTGATGCTTGGTGGAGGTGATTCTATCGAGGTATTGAACACACTCAGGTTTTCTCTATCAAGGAAAATGATATAAAAAAGTCAAAAAGTAAAGTGACCATTAGCTATTCTTCAGTTATCATGAAATTATTATTGAGATTATCACGTACACGATTCTGAAAAAAGATGGATTAAAATTACCTGTATATAATGTGTTAGTGTATTCTCATCTCTTATCTGTCCACCTCACTAATGCAATAGTTAACCTGTATATTCACTCTTACTGGTTGACTCTTGAACTCTTTATTTAATTAGTTTCTTCCACCTTCCTCTCACCTGAACACTTTGAAGAGAGGAGGATCAACACACCTGCGTAACTAAACTCAACTCAACTGGTCAACTTTTTGGAATCTCTTCTAAATAATTTTTTTTCTGAGCGGTAATTGAAAGAGATTTTTTCACATTTTTATTCTTTTTCTTTTAGCCTTTCGCCAGTCTCACTTTCCTTTAAAGAAAAAATAATACACGGGACATAACACCACATTATCTAAGGTCATTTAGCAACCAATATCCATCTAGGGAGGGATTAAAAATATAATAATATGAAATTAAGTCTAGATAGGGAACGATTAAAGGAGCGAGCGCGACTACCATGTAAGTTAATGAGGCGACGATTAATTTAAAGTAACCAGAAATTAAAACGACGGAAAACTTATTAAGATCATTTTCAAACGAATGGAACTCTTTATACTTAGTTAGGTAGATAAGGTCTGTAAAGTGTGTTAATCGAGGTACTGCTCTCTGATATGAAATGTGTGTGTGTTGTGTGTGTGTGTGTGTGTGTGTGTGTGTGTGTGTGTGTGTGTGTGTGTGTGTGTGTGTTGTGTGTGTGTGTGTGTATGTATGTGTGTGTGTGTGTGTGTGTGTGTGTGTGTGTGTGTGTGTGTGTATGTGTGTGTGTGTGTGTGTGTGTGTTTCTATTAACCCTTAACACTACTTACCTTCGAAAAAGTAAACAAAAAAAATACAATCACACATACCTTTCGCACAACTTAAATAGTATGTGATTATTTCCTTTTTCAGTACTTCAGTTTAAAGCCAAATGTTATAAATCAGAAGACTTAGGACAGAGTGCGAGGGAGGGAGGGAGAGAGGATGAAGTGAGCGAGGCAGGCTGGGGCGTGTGTGTTAAGGATCAGCAGCAGGAAGTGAAGTAAAGTGAAGCATGTTGACAAAAATGCTTGATTCAGGAGTGGAAGACGAACTGTGGAGGAGGTGGAGGAGTGAGGATGAGGAGGGGGAGGGAAAGAACATTGCTTCTCGTCTCTCCTCTCTCCCTCCCACACACTCCTTACCTCTCTCTACCTTTGTCTTTACCTACTTCTCTCTCTCTCTCTCT
>JAXIVD010007881.1:0-18936 GCA_036785275.1 Cancer borealis | reverse complement strand
TATATATATATATATATATATATATATATATATATATATATATATATATATATATATGTATGTATTTAATTTCGTCAAATACCGTATCGGGACGAAACAACCCACTTACCGGGACGAAATTACTCACTATCAGTCAGGTTCTGTATCGGACGAAGCGACCCACTTACCGAAACGAACCGACCCGACGCGAAGATTTGCAAAGAGGCAGGTAGAACAGAACACTACTTTAGTACCAGATATTAGAAAAGGAAATTACCAGGGCCTCAGACATTATTTCCAGGGTATACATTGGGAGGGTATAGTAGTAGGCAGAGAGGAGGATCAAAACATTGAAGTAGAATTGCATTATACCAACATAGTAAGGGAAATTCATACAGGGCAGGAACAGCATAAACCTAAGAGGAGGATTAGGTCAAATAAAAATTATCCAAAATGGATGAATAGCAACATTAGAAGAGAAATTGGATTAAAAAGGGGACTCTATAGGAGAATTAAAAGAGGTGAAGTACAGGTATTAGGGCAGTATAATGACCTAGCTAGGAAGGTTAAAAAGGATATTACGACTGTAAAGAGGAATTATGAGGTTAGGAATTCTAGAGAAACCCAGAAGGATCCAGAAGGAGTCTATCAGTTGTACAAGGCTAAAAACAAAGGAAAGAATAGGACCTCTCAAAGGATTGGATGGCAGCTTGATAGAAAATGGTGAGGATATTAGTAAGGAATTAAATAAATACTTCTTGTCCGTATTTTCTCAAGAAGAGTCAGGTAGGGAACTGGAGCCAGTACAGATCTTTAGGGGACAAGAGGATGATAAATTAAGCGAAATAGCCATAAGTAGAGAAGTAGTTAGCAAGGAAATAGATAGACTTAAAAAGACTAAATCTCCAGGGCCGGACGACATTTTTCCGAGAAATCTTAGGGAATCTAGAAAAGAACTCGTTGAACCTATTGCGATGATTTTTAGAGAATCACTAGACACAGGAGTAGTACCTAGGCTATGGAGGCAGGCAAATGTAGTTCCTATATTCAAGAAAGGAGATAAGGCAGAAAGTAGTAACTACCGCCCAATTAGTTTAACATCAGTGGTAGGCAAGATGTTAGAAGCTATCATAGCAAGGGCAATTAGGAAACATTTAGATGAACACAAGCTAATTAGACACAGTCAACATGGTTTTAGCAAGGGGAAGTCATGCCTCACAAATTTATTATCCTTCTATAGGAAAGTATTCGAAACAATAGATCAGGGTGACGAGTATGATATATTTTATTTGGACTTCAGTAAAGCCTTTGACAGAGTACCTCATAGGAGACTATTAAGTAAAGTTAAGGTTCACGGCATAGGTGGGAAGGTACTAAAATGGATTAGGGGATGACTTACTGGTAGGGAACAGAGGGTACAGATCAATGGGAAGAAATCAGAATGGGGTAATGTCACTAGTGGGGTACCACAGGGATCAGTACTAGGACCGTTGTTATTCATAATCTATATAGATGACTTAGAGACAGGAATAAATAGTGATATCAGTAAATTTGCTGATGACACTAAGATAAGAAGACAGGTAAAGAATTTAGACGATGCTAGGATGCTGCAAGATGACTTAAATAGGCTGTATGAGTGGGCAGAGAAATGGCAGATGCAGTTTAATGTTAACAAGTGTAGTATTATGAGCGTAGGTAAAGGAAATAGATCTGTAGACTGCACATTAAATGACACTACCTTAGGAAGGTCGTATAGTGTGAGGGACTTAGGAGTTCAAATAAACAGTGATTTGCGCCCTAGGGAACAGTGTGTTATAGCTAGAAATAGGGCCAACAATATACTGGGATTTATTAGTAGGTGTGTGAAAAATAGGAGTTCTGAGGTCATTCTGAGGTTGAATTAAGCGTTAGTCAGACCCCACTTAGATTATGCAGCTCAATTTTGGTCCCTTTATTATAGGAAGGATATAGGCTCCTTGGAGGCAGTTCAGAGAAGAATGACCAAGATGATTCAGGGGCTGAGAAATTTACCCTACAAAGATAGGTTAAAACGTCTTAATCTCCACTCCCTAGAGAGAAGGAGGGCAAGAGGGGATATGATTGAGGTTTTCAAATGGGTAAAAGGAATTAATAAGGGAAACATTGATCCGGTTTTAGAATTTAGTAGCCAGGATAGAACACGTGGAAATGGGTACAAGCTAGAAAAACTTAGATTTAGGACAGAAATAGATAGATATTGGTTCACTAACAGAGTCGTGAACGATTGGAAGAGGCTGGATAGACACGTATTAAGTGCTGAGTCAATAGGTAGGTTTAAAAGACGGTTGGATGAGAGTATGGATGGGGATGACAGGCGGGATGGCTAAATATTGGATTGTTCTAAGGGTGAGGGACAAGGAATTGCCTCGTGTGGGTCATTAACTGGCCTCGTGCAGTCTCCTCATTTCTTATGTTCTTATGTTCTTATGAAACGACCCAGTACGAACGGGAGAATGGGCGAAATGACTCGATACCTTCTCCCACTTTGCTCTCCCGCTCTCCCTGTCCCCCTGTCTCCCGTCTTTCTTCTCCCTTCTCTCTCTCTCTCTCTCTCTCTCTCTCTCTCTCTCTCTCTCTCTCTCTCTCTCTCTCTCTCTCTCTCTCTCTCTCTCTCTCTCTCTCTTACGTATGTATATAAATACAAATGTTAACTATACCTTTTTTATACCCATACCTTTATTTTTTTTAGTATATGGAACAAGCAAAATATACGTAACAGTATCCTTATTATGGAGAGAGAGAGAGAAAGAGAGAGAGCGAGAGAGAGAGAGAGAGAGAGAGAGAGAGAGAGAGAGAGAGAGAGAGAGAGAGAGAGAGAGAGAGAGAGAGAGAGAGAGAACAAGAGACGAAGGACGGGAGATTGAGAGCGGGAAAGCAAGAGAGAGAGAGACACTGACACAGCATGTCGCATACACAACACAGTCGTGCTCCTCCAGCTCTTCCGTCTTCCGTCTCCCGTCTCTCTCCAATTCCATACGTATGAGAGAGAGAGAGAGAGAGAGAGAGAGAGAGAGAGAGAGAGAGAGAGAGAGAGAGAGAGAGAGAGAGAGAGAGAGACGGGAGATTGAGAGCGGGAAAGCAGGAGAGAGAGAAACACTCTGACACAGCATGTCGCATACACAACACAATCGTACTCCTCCAGCTCTTCCGTCTTCCGTCTCCCGTCTCTCTCCAATTCCATACGTATGAGAGAGAGAGAGAGAGAGAGAGAGAGAGAGAGAGAGAGAGAGAGAGAGAGAGAGAGAGAGAGAGAGAGAGAGAGAGAGAGAAAGAGAGAGAGAGCGGGAGAGTAAAGCGGGAGATAGCATCAGCAGCGGAGCAGCAATGCAGCTGTGTTTAGTGTTTACAATTTTTTTAGTCCCGCTCAGAAGAGTGAGTCGTGCGGCTGGCAGCAAACTCGCCTCCTGCGCATGTGCAGAGGGAAGGGGACTTTGAGTGCAGGGGGTATCTCGAGTGAACCCACACCGGCTGGTACTGTGGTCTGAATACAACTGATGATTCTCCAGCCTGGAGTCTTGATTTTAAGTTGTCATTATTTTGGTATTTTTGTGGGGAGGTGTGGGTGGTAGGAGGTCTATGGTATTAGGTGCATAAAAAAATGTAGGGCATGGGGCACATCCGCCCGGCTATGGCTACATTCGCACTCCTGCCGCTTTGTGGCCTCCAGCCTATATACTCCCCTCGTACCTTCCGGTCGAGTCTGTAATCTATGTTCTATGGGGACATTCCTGCTGTACTTCATTTTCCAGCTATGGGTGACGTCGGTGGGTGGTGCTGGCTGCGGTGGAAGTGCTTAGTCCCCCTCCACATGGAGGCATGGCGATGAGGGAGCTCGGTGTGGGCAAATGCGGGACTCATGAGCCCAAGCACACCAGGCACACTTGTCGGTGGCTGAGCAATATCTGGAAATATGCCCGACACCCCAGCACTTAAAACAATTAGGAGAGTCGTTTTCCATCTTACGCAACTCACAGGGTGGGAGGCAGGGCAGGAGGCTGAAGGCGATAGATGGCGGGGGAGGCTCAAGGAGACCCCATGTTATGACGATCCTGATAGACTGCCCGTTCTGGCCGAAACGTCTCGCGTTATAAACACCAGGCAGCTCCTTGCTCAATGCTGGATCGATTCCAACAGGGTAACGAATGACAAGGTAGGTTTAGTGATTACAATGTCTGACTGTGAGATCTGGAGTGGCTAACCTTAGAGCGAAAAAATCTCCAGTCTCCACACTCTTCACGATGTCCATGCACCTCCTTGACATGTATATAAACTTAAAGTCACTGCAAACATTTAGACCTTCACCCGATCCCGGTCAAAGTGGAAAGCACTGGTCACCTCAGCCAGCCATCGGAGTTTGATGTTCACACCCGGATTCCCTACAAACTTCAGTTTCACGTATTCCTCTCTTGGTGCAAACCCTGGGATGGAATACCGAGCCCGAGGGAGTGGTGCACACTCGGCTGAAACATCCACGTGGAGGACAGGCGGGGGAAGGCATCCAGGAGCAATCGTTACACTGACCGTCTCTTTCTCCTACACGGGAGGACTTCTGAACTGGGACCAGGGATTCCTCACTGGTGTTTACATCATCCATGAGAAGCTTGAGAGAGGAGGCAGCCTTGGATTCCTGGCCAGCAGGTGGTGACGCGAATGAAGCGGGAACGAATGGGGAAACTAACTGCTTCATTTCCCATGCACGATTCATGGAAGGCCAGGTAGTCTCGCCTTCCTTACTAAGGGCAAGGTTCTCCTCCAACTCAAAGAGCGTGGCTGGGCCCGAGAACGACATGAGACACGATGGTGAGAGCAGCTCAACAGCAGTTGCAAGAGTACGTCGTGGCAAGCGCAAAGCACGTCTGCTCACAGACGGCATGAGAGCTCGCTGACCCACGTCTGATCTCCCCCTGAAGCTTACCGGCGCCATGGGTAAGAGATAAAATAAAAAACAAAATAAAAATTACTTGTTTAGGCAGTGAAACAGCTGTTTCCTGTGAATGAAATAACTTTGATTAATGCATTTCATGAACTCCTGGAGATGAAATATTTTTTTGACTGGGCTCTAGGTCTGTTCTATGTAATATCAAAATTATAGTGAAGGATTGTACATATATGATGAAACTGCAAACAAGATTAGGGTGAAGGGTATAGTTTTCCCATGTAATGAATTAATACCTTGTTAGGCAAGATTATGTTAGATATGCTAGTGACTACATTAATAGTTTAATAGTGGTCATTTGCTAAGACATCCAGAGTGATGAGTGAGTAAAACATGCCGACTGTTGTTAGTCGTATAATTGTACATTAGCCTACTTAATCATTTTTGGCATAATTCAAAATGGTCAAAAAGCAGTTTCGAGCAAACAGAGTACACTTAATGTGCTTTATGTTTTCATATACATATATATATATATATATATATATATATATATATATATATATATATATATATATATATATATATATATATATATATATATATATATATATATATATATATATATATATATATATATATATATATATATATATATATATATATATATATGTTTATATATATATATATATATATATATATATATATATATATATATATATATATATATGTGTGTGTGTGTGTGTGTGTGTGTGTGTGTGTGTGTGTGTGTGTGTGTGTGTGTGTGTGTGTTCTTGTTGTAAACTGAAGGATTACCGTGGCATTTCCACTGCAAAATGCAGAAGGGAATACACACTCCTTCATTTACAAGTGATTTTTTTTAATTGGGAGAGCATTGCAAAGAGTAATTTGCCATGGAAATAATGGCAAGTCACTCGAACTTAACATAAATACTCTAAGAGACCTAACCTAACTTAGCATCTGCAGCAATCCCTAACTTAACCAACCAACTCATCTAATTTATTCAAACCCTCACCTTGCTCACACAGGAAAGTTTTAGGGCTTTGTTATCCTTCAAAGGGGCCACTGACGGGAAACCCTGGGGCTCATATTTCGCTTATGGTTCATCCAATTGCTTTGAAATTTTAATATGTTGTTTGCTGTTGTACAGATATGCTATTTTGTCAATTTCATCAAATTTGGGTGAATGGTAGGGGATACACAAACAAAGCGTGCTTTTCTTTTTTTAGTTTCAAAGACTTTATTTTTTAGTCAATTGATTTGAAAAATTACCATAAAAACTTTGTTCATATATCTACATTTTGTAGGAATTAGTTTTTCTATTTTTTGTTTTGTCTTTGAAGGAAAAAATAAATAAAATTTTGTCACAAATTTTTTTTAGCACTCCTGAATCCCATTTTCTTTTAACATTTTTAAAAATCTAATTCCTACAAAAAATTGTATTTTAGTTGTAGTTTAAAATGATTCCTAACAAAAGTCGACCAGAGTTTTTACCGATTTTGTGAATTTTTTTGAAGTGTAAAAAACTACTTTTCGAGATATTGGCTCCTAAATTTTTTTTTCCATTTCGTCCTTGTCCTTCCATTTGTATTCATTTGATTGGCATGAAAGTTTCACATATGATTGTGTATACATTGTTGACTTACTGGGGAATGATAAGGCATCTGGTCCCCCTCTCTAAGAAATTAATCACTCAAAGGTGAGGGTGTCAGAAGGCGCCACCTTCCTCATTGTCGCCAGATTTTATGAAAATCCTCCAGACTCGTACGTGTTATCCTTCTTCTCTTTTCTTCTTTGTCTTAGGTGTTGCATGCCTTGATCTTTTCTTATCGTCATCTTGCAAGGACGTATTTCACTGAAGGCTAAAATAGCGAAAGAAAGTGCAGCGTACCAGCTCCTAGGCTTGTTAGTGGAGCCAGGAGAAAGATACTCACTCACGCTCTGCGGGAAATGGATACCAAATGTCGACATTTATGAAAGAAAATATTATTTTGATTATAATTCTACGTAGATACAAGTATTGAATGATACCGCATATTTTGGCGCGCGAGTCAGGCTATGACGCAACAGTGCGGGTTATTTAAAAATGGCTTCCGGGGGGAAGGTATTCAATTTTTGGAAAAATAATTTCACCAAGTGATAATTTACGATATCAAGGACAGGATGAGCGAAAAAAACGCATATTCTAAATTTCATAAATATTCGTGAAAAATTCCACTCGGTGGCCCCCCTCAAGTATTGCACTGTAAGCTTCTAATAACTTGATATACAGTTATTACCTCAAACACATACAGTAGACATCTCTATGTTAATAGAAATTCCTCCTATATATTGTTAAAGCAAATCGCAGACACGATTGGCTGACAAAGCCACTAGTAGCCCCAAGATTACAGGTAGCAGCACGATTGGTAGGGAGTCAACCCGATGTTCCCTGTATACGATGAGATCCCTATGTTCCCCAAAATACGATGTGGCTTGTATGTTCCATGGTTTCGATGTTCCCCGAATAAGATTGTCCCTGTGTTACTCGACTACAATGTGGTTCTTATGCTTCCCAGTACCGATGTTCCCCACCATCTACGAGATACCTTTGTTCCTTAGTGCCAATTATCCCAGGAATTTCAACACTTGGGAACATAGGTATTGGGAAACATTAGTACCTCGTATGTACTAAAATCATTTGTTATCTCTACTTATCAAGAGACACCCACATTTCAAAATTCCGTGACTGTCAGCAGCAGTTCAACGATTACTTTGTAATGGAAGTTGATTTACTGGCCTGCAATAATATCAATGGTGTGATGGAAGCACTTGACATCGAATATGAAGCCAGTCACTAGAGGCTGTTCATAGATTCATCAAATTCGAGTTTAAAATGTGTTTTACTGCATAACGGCAATAGTAAGCCGTCAGTTCCTGTGGACTATGCACCACATATTAAAGAAACCTATGAGAATATAAAGCATATGCTGCAAAACATAAAATATTGTGAACATCAGTGGGAGCTCTGTTGTGACTTAAAAGGTTGTTGCTCATGTGATAAGGTTGCAGGGTGGATACACCAAGTACTGTTGTTTTTTATGTGAATGGTACAGCCGTGCAAGAGGTTCCCATTATATAAGGAAAGACTGGCCATCTCGTCAATCATTGGAGCCTGGGATAGAAAATGTTCAAAATCCACCTGTCGTTGAACCAAACAAAATTTTGCTACTACCGCCCCACCTTAAACTGGGGCTCATGAAGAACTTTGTAAATCTATGGACAAATCAGGTCAAGGATTTAAGTATTTAGAAACAACTCCCCTCACTGAGCGACGCTAAACTAAAAGAGGGAGTTTTTATCGGTCCTCAGATTCGTGAGCTTCTTAAAGATGACGACTTTGAATCAGCCTTTCATGGGGAGGAGTAAGATGCTTGGAAAACATTCAAGCTAGTGGCAAAGGGATTTTTCGGAAGCCGAAGGGACGAAAACTATGAAGAATTGGTGAAAAAATTCATCAAGGCTAACAAGAACTTGGGATGTAGTATGTCACTTAAAATCCACTTTTCGGACTTTCGGACATTTAGACTTCTTTCTAGCGAACTGTGGTGCAGTCAGTGACGAACACGGTGAAAGGTTTCACCAAGATATTTCAGCCATGGAAAAAGCGGTATCAGGGTAAATGGAGCACAACGATGGTTGCTAACTATTGCTGGTCATTGGCAAGAGATGATTCTTAAGCCGAATATAAGCGTCAAGCAAAAAGAAATAGGATAGATAAGGAATAAAACATGATACATATTGTACATTGTAATAAAATAATCAAATATTATATGTCTCGTATCCTTACAACTATAGTCAATACGCCATTTTTAAGCTGATATTTGGGTCCAGGACATGAAATTACGTAGGAATTAACTAATCTCATTTAGGAAGCACACAACTTTTTTTAAATTGTTGACCGGTGTTATGCTTCAAATTGTACAACTGCGTACTGTCAACAGACACCAATAACTTGTGACATAATTGCGTAAGGAAAGCAGGATTGTTTTTTTATACTAAATAAGCTAGTACAATTATATTTCTTACATATTTGGTTGCTGAAAAACTGTATATTCACCCACAAAATTATCAGAATCTTTAGAAAGGAGTGATTTATTAATGTCCAGCAATAATCATGTTTTGTATATTTACTAAACAAACTATGGGTATAGTTATTACTATTTCCCATTTATTACATAAGAAAAAATAATGAGGCTGCAAAAGGTCAGTTGACCTACACAAGGCAGCTCCTGTACACCTAACACTTACCATCTGTTTTCTTCATCCAACCTTTTCTTAAAAGTATCTACTGTCCCATTACTTACCACATGTTTGCTGAGTTTGTTCCATTCCGCTCCTAATGAATAATTTTTAGCCTATATCTTTCATGTATTTGAACATATCTCGCTAGAAACTATTTATTCTTATCCTTGACTATGAAAACCCTATTTATGTATCTTTTGCTGAAACCGTTGAGCCATTTAAACATTTTTATCAGATCTCCCTTTACCCAACGTATTTTTAAAGAGTGTAGATTGAAGTGTTTTAATCTATCCTTGCAAGTTAAGTTCCTTATCCCCTGAATCATTTTAGTCATCCTTCCTTGTACTGCTTCTGCTTCTGCTTCTGATCAATATCCATTTTATAATACGGAGACCAAAACTGCACAGCATAATTTAAATGAGGACTAACTAACGCTAAGTATTTAATCTGCTGGTCTATTACTTATGATTCTGGTGATAAAACCTAGTACCATGTTAGCTCTGTTCGTGGCACTAATACATTGCTCTCTAAGTCTCAGATCCTGACTTACCAACACTCATAAATCGTCTAGGCTATATTTATTTCTTGTGTTGTGTCTACCTTCTTGAAATACTTGTTGATATTAAAATCCATCTGCCATTTGACCATCCAATCGTGCATTCTGTTTAGTTATCTCTGTAATACCATAACTTCTTGATCCAAACGAATTTGTCTCCCTATCTTTGTGTTATCCGTAAATTTACTATTGATGCAATACATAATGATATACATTCCTAATACTTTCTCTAATACTAAAGCTAAAAATCTCTGGCTTAACTCTGCTTGTTCTCGTGCTGTCAATGATAGAGAGGCAGCTCACTAACGGTACCGTAGCCATCCATCTGCTGAAACTCATGCCCTATATATTTCTGCCCGTAATCATGCCAAATCTATTCTCCAACTTACTAAAAACTCTTTCATTAATAGAAAATGTCAAAGTCTTTCCAACTCTAACTCTTCTCGTGATTTCTGAAATCTAGCCAATAATATCTCTATCAATTTTACTTCTTCATCTTTCCCTCCTTTACTTCAACCAGATGGCCCCACAGCTGTCTCTTCTTTCTCTAAAGCTGAACTCTTCGCTCAAACCTTTGCTACCAACTCTACTTTGGATGATACTGGGCATATTCCTCCTACTCCTCCACCGTCTGACTACTTCATCCCTAAAATTACAATTCTTTATTATGACGTTTTCCAGGCCCTCTCTGGCCATGATTCTCGGAAGGCTTACGGTCCGGATGGAGTCCCTCCTGTTGTTCTCAAAAATTGTGCTTCCGAACTCGCTCACTGCCTGGTCAAACTCTTTCGTCTGTATCTTTCTACTTCTACCTATCCTTCTTGCTGAAAGTTTGCTCACATTCAACCTGTCCCTAAAAAAGGTGACCGCTCCAATCCTTTTAACTACTGCCCTATAGTTTTGATTTCCTGCCTTTCTAAAGCCTTTGAGTCTGTCCTTAACAAGAAGATAGTGAGGCATCTATCAGCTCACAACCTTCTCTCTGATTGCCAGTATGGTTTCCGTAAAAGCCGATCTACTGGTGATCTTTTTGCTTTCCTAACTGAATCTTGGTCATCCTCTTTTAGGGACTTCGGTGAAACCTTTGCTGTCGGCCTTGACATATCGAAAGCCTTCGATAGAGTCTGGCATAAATCTTTAATTTCTAAACTACCCTCCTACGGATTCTATCCTTCTCTCTGTACCTTCATCTCCAGTTTCCTTTCCGACCGGTCTATTGCTGCTGTAGTGGACGATCACTGTTCTTCTCCTAAAACTATCATCAGTGGTGTTCCTCAGGGTTCTGTCCTATCACCCACTCTCTTTCTATTATTCATCAATGATCTCCTAAATCTGACTCAATGCCCTATCCACTCCTATGCTGATGACACCACCTTGCATTTTTCAACGTCGTACAACAGACGCCCAACCCAACAAGAATTAAATGACTCAAGGCGAGATGCTATAGGACGCTTAACTTCTGATCTTTCACTAGTTTCTGATTGGGGCAGAGCAAACCTTGTTTTGTTCAATGCCTCAAAAATTCAATTTCTACAACTATCTACTCGACATAACCTTCCAAATAACTATCCCCTCTTCTTCAATGACACTCAACTTCCCCTCTCCTCCACATTAAACACACTTGGTCTATCCTTTACTAAAAATCTAAACTGGCAATTTCATATCTCTACTCATGCTAAATCAGCTTCCAAGAAGTTAGGTGTCCTATGGCGTCTGTGTCCATTTTTCTCTCCCTCTCAGCTGCTTCCTCTGTACAGGAGCCTTATCCGCCCATGTATGGAGTATGGCTCTCATGTCTGGGGGGGGGGCTCAACTCATACGGCATTTTTAAACAGGGTGGAGTCTAAAGCTTTTCGCCTAAACAACTCTCCTCCTCTAACTGACTTTCTTGATTCTTTAAGTCACCGCTGGAATGTTGCATCTTTATCTATTTTCTACCGTTATTTTCATGCTGACTGCTCTTCTGAACTTGCTAACTGCATGCCTCCCCCCCTCCCGCGGCCTCGCTGCACAAGACTTTCTACTTCTGCTCATCCCTATTCTGTCCATCTACCTAATGCAAGAGTTAACCAGTATCTTTACTCTTTCATCCCTTACACTGGTAAACTCTGAAACTCTCTTCCTTTGTCTGTTTTTTCACCTGCCTATGACTTAAACTCTTTCAAAAGAGGAGTGTCAAGACACCTCGCTAACTAAATTGGACTGCCCTCCCATATCTATATTTCTCCTACTGTCTTCTTTACAGGGTCTGGCGACAAGCGGGATTTTTTTTATACTTCATTTATTTTTCCCTTAACCAGTACCCTTCTAATGTAAAAAAAAAAAAAAAAAATGTCCAGAATCCAAATAATTCATGTAGATAATGAAAAATAATGGGACGAGTACGGACCTCTGGGGGACTCCACTATTTACTGTACCCCAATTAGATTTCTTATATGAACCCTTTGTTCCCTACAACTAAGCCACGTTTAGTGGCTTGCCATCTATCATGTGAGCCTATACTTGTGTCAACAGTCTCTGGTGGGGCACCCTGTCAAACGCCTTGCTGAAATCTAGATATATTACGTCATCGTTTAATTAAACCTTTATCTGCTGCTTCATAGACTGTCCTATTAAAGAATAAAAGATTAGTTAGACACGATTAACCCCTAGTGAAACCATGCTGAGAGTCAGTAATTAACTCATATAGCTCTAGATGCTACCGTACTTTCTTGAAAATATTATAGTCTAACATTTTTTCTATTAATAAAGTCAGACTAATTGGCCGGTAATTTCTCATTGCGCGTTTGTTGCCCTTTTTAAAGATTGGAATTACGTTCGCCTGTCTCCACAAATTATGTACGTCTCCTGAGGTTATTGACTTCTTAAATATATATGTTAGTGCTACGCTAATTGTGTTCTTACACTCCTTTAATATGCGAAAAAAAATACTTCATCTACTCCCGGTATCAATGTTTAGCTTATCTATCTCTTGAATTACCTGCTGACCTGTTGTGTTAATGTTCGTTAATTTTTCGTCTTCCCTCCCCTTGAACACGTAGTCTGCATCAGATAACATTGTTAAGTTCTCATGCGTAAAAACTGATAAGAAATAATCGTTTAAGGCTTTACTCACACCTTCATTATTTTCTATCATTTATGTTTTTTCTCTTAGTGGGTTTATTCTTTCTTTATTGTTAGTCTTGTATATTTGGAAAAATTTCTTAGGGTCACTTATGGCATTTATAGCTACTCTCATTCCGTATTCTCTTTCCGCTTTTTTTGTTGTCTTTCCAAACTAACCTGGTTAATGTAGTGTATCTCTCTTTTAAATCAATTTCCCAAATCCTAAATCTTTTGTATATTCTCTATAAGAGAAGATTGATGTACTTCCCATTTGATCTAGACAATATCCTCCTGATTGTGATTGTTGTTGAGTGTTTAGTAAGACTGTTTGATATATGTTTCGTGAACAGTATGGTGCAAATTGACTGGACAGGTCTGTGTGTGGTTCCTTCTGTATAAAGGTAAGGGTGATAAATATGAATGTAATTAATGTAGGGATATAAATCTGTTGAGTGTTGTAGGCAAGAAGTATGGCAGAGAGTTGATTAATAGGATTCGAGAGGATAGAGGAGTGTTTTGTGATGAACAGTTTGGTTTTAGAAGAGTTTTTAAGTACAATATGCTGATCAGATATTTACTGTGAGATAGGAGTGTGAAAAGTATTTGGCGAAAGGTAACGATATTCTTTAGGTGAGCATACATTTAGAGAAAGCGTATGACAGAGCTGATAAGCAGAGGTTGTGGACTGTTTTGAGATTGTATTAGATTGTTACAAAGGGATTTTGTATGTGAATATTAGACCATAAATATCAGAGAGAAATGCGTGGGTGATTGGTTTCCGGTTCGAGTGTGGCTACATCAGGGATACGTAATGTTACTTTGGTGGTCTAATGTTTATATGAATGGTGTTGTAAAGAAGATAGATGTGAGAATTTCAGGTCTGGTGGTGGGTTTATATGTAAATAAGGGAATCTGCTTTTTGCAGATGCACTGATGGGTGATTCTGAAGAAAAAACTAAGACAACTGGTAGAGAAGTTAGGAAGGATGTTGATAAGGAGGAAATTGAGAGTGAATGTGAATATGAGTAAGGTAATAAAGTGCTCAAGGATGGTAGATGATACAAGGTTGAATGCAGTTTTGAATGAATTGCTTGAGGAGTTATTGTATTTTAACAATTTAGAGTTAAATGTTGCTGCGGATGAAAGAATAGTTCATTGTGTAGAGGTGTATTTTAGATTGAATGAAGTAGAAAAGTTGTGGGAGAAATAAAAATAGTACTTATTTATAGATCGCATGTAGCAGTAGAGGAGCTGATTGCGTTGTATATAGATGATATATAGAGTATGATAATGAAATAGGAGATAAATTTGATATAAAAAAGATAAGGTGTCTGAGGAGCATGCATGGATGGAATAACACATGGATAAAATAAGGAGGTGAAACGAAGAACTGGTGTTGAAAAAGAGTTCCCTGATCCACCAAAAGAGAGAATGTTGCAGGGTTTTAAGGGGCTTGAAGAATTGAGTGAAGAATTATTGAAGAATTATTGGTGAATAAATATATAGAACAAATTTGAGAGATGTGAGATTGAGAGGAAGAGTACGATTGGAATTGTAGGACAGTGTGAATAGAGCGTTCGTTATATGCAAGTGAGATGTCATGGAGGAAGAAAGAGTGGCTGCGTGTGATAAAGGTGAATGGAAAGCAGTTGTGAATGTATAAATAGAGACGTAGCTTGAACGGTATCGACAGGCAGCTGTAGATAATAAATTATGTTTTCATTAGTCTCTCTCTCTCTCTCTCTCTCTCTCTCTCTCTCTCTCTCTCTCTCTCTCTCTCTCTCTCTCTCTCTCTCTCTCTCTCTCTCTCTCTCTTATATATATATATATATATATATATATATATATATATATATATATATATATATATATATATATATATATATAGAGAGAGAGAGAGAGAGAGAGAGAGAGAGAGAGAGAGTGTGTGTGTGTGTGTGTGTGTGTGTGTGTGTGTGTGTGTGTGTGTGTGTTGTACATCCCTACTTCTATCATGATTTGAATGTTTGTATTATTCTAGATCATTATTTCCTATGGTACATTGAATTAGAACAAATATGTTTCATACCCGCGATGAGGAATTCGTGAGTACTATGAGATGAAGACGAGTATGAGACACATTGGTCCCAGCCGCTGGTGACGCATCAGTCAGGCAGCCCTGTTTTTTCAGTGACTCTTTAGCTGCCGTGAGTAACACTCTTTCTAGTTACTGTCGCCATGTCTACTTCAAAAAAAGTCAAGCATCATCATGGATAAATGACTTTGAATTTATTCAGCAGAATGATCGTGCTGTATGTACTCTCTGCTGGGAGAATGTCGTGTGCCGCACATCGAGTGTTAAAAGACACTGAAACAAAACACGAGAAGACTGTCAAGGCTGAAGCGATTAAGAAAGCAATATCCCGCTATGACAAACAAATTAATGTGTTAAAGCAATTGAGTGCTAGCAAAAACAATCCAACTGAGGCCAGTTACAAGCTAGCTCTGTGTATTGCTAAGCATGAAAAGTCTTTTACTGATGGAGATTTTATAATGGCAGCTTACCTAGAGTGTTCTGAGGTGTTATTTGATGGCAAATCAAACAAACATATGATTATCTCAACGGTAAAAGACACGCCTCAACTAGGACAGTGGAGATACATATTTCTGAAATGGCTGCTAGTCTCTAATTATGGTTTTGAGCATTTTGCCAACTATGGATGTCAAGCAAACGGGACTAATTCCAGGCCATATTTTTGTCGCCTTTCTTAAAGATTGGGATGACATTCCCTGTCTTCCATCCGACTGGGACTAATCCTTGTTAAAGGGATGCAAGGGTGTTAACTATTTTTTTTTTTTTTTTTTTGTTTCTTCAAGAATTTTGGGATAGATGTCTTTTGGGCCAGGATTTTTATATGTTTTCATATTGTTAATTATAATCTAAGTAATTTATCTTACATCATATATAATTGAATTTACTGAAATAATCATTAAAAATATAAAACCCCCAGTTTTATCTTTTATGAAGATAATTTAAGTAGTTTATTTTATATCATATATATATATCTAAATTTACTGAAATAAATATGAAAACTATTATAAAACTCATTAACAACATAATGAGGCATCAGTTCCACTTCAGTCGCTGTTTTGGGGGATATACAGTTGTGAGCTTTGCAGTGTTAATAAAAATTAATTATTCACGGAGTGATTACTATAGTAACTCAACTAATTTGTCCATACACGACACCTCGCGTACTTCTAAGCGATAATGGAACGGAATGGAACGATAATGGAACGTGTTGTTAACAGAAATTTGTTCGTTATACAATATTAAGCAGATTTTAACAGTGGCTTACCACCCAAGCTCAAATGGACCGGTCGAAAAAGCAAACAGGAAAATTCTTGAAGCTCTCCCACCTGTCGTATGAAGTTTGTATGACGATTGAGAAAACTGGATACCACATGTAGAGGCGTGTACAAATGGTTCCATTTGTGAATCAACAGGGAAAACTCTTCATTATATACTATACGGAGTCGATAAAAGAACATCTTGTGAACTATAACTGGCGAGTGCTCAGAAACTGGTTTATAATGTAAATAACTGTGTTGATCAACATTTGCGAGTTTTTGCAGGTATACACAAAATGATTCGGGAGAATCTAACATCAAGAGCTGAGATGATGGCTGAACAACACAATGTGCGACATCCCTAGCTATATTATAAAGGTAGGCGACACCGTCATGGTTCAGGTGCCTGCGAGGACTTCCAAATTAGCGCTTAAATTTGTGGGACCGTGCTTGGTGGTGGGAGAAAAACATGGCAACAAGATGGAAGTGTTTTATCCTTTCCTTAAGACTGTAGACATAAATCATAAATCTAGAAGAGTTCAAACAGTACACAAATACGTTGGGAATGTTCTGGGCATGGGGAATTATGGAAGAACGGTTTTAACTTATACATGGGGAATTACGGTACTCAGGTAGACAAAACAATGATCAGTTGGCGTGAACCAACACAAGTTAATTTCAATGGTATTAAAAGGTATTAAAGTAACATAAACAATATATACCTAATTGGGGGTTTTGTCTGTAATAGAAGAGTTACACAAAAGTGGAAGAGACCTGTGGATGAATACAGTAAGGAAATATATATATGAAGCTGACTTAGGACTAAAATCAGCCAAAGAAACAAGTCTCAAGGATATAATAGAATACATGACAAAATGGAACACAGAAAAGCGGAAGAGGGAAGTAAATGAAAAATCAAGTTTAGAATTAATGAATTACTTAAAACGGAAATAAAAGAGGAAAGAATATATAACAATGACAGCCTAATTATCAGTGATTCTCTATAGGACAAATAATTTACAATTAAATAATATAAGAGAATTCAATGGAAGTAAAGTGAAATGTGACATATATGTGTAGGAAAGAACTAGAAGGCTTAAAACACTTTATTTTGAGGTGTCCTAGCTATTTTCCAGGAGGAAAGAAAGAAAAATATAAACCTGCAACGTCCATATAAAGAAAATTAAAAAATTTTATAGGACTATTATCAATCCAAGAGGAAAACATCAAAAGAAGAAAGGAATACTTAGGCTACATCAAATTTGGAGAAAAAAATTTGAAGAAAAAAAAAGAACTGACATAAACTATAACAAGCAAGTGAAAGAAAATAAATAACATGAGCACAGTGAATGGTATTGTTTTATATCTTCACCATAACGGTCTAGAGAATTTTTACATTACCTGATGGACTTTGAGAAGGTTTTGTTAATTACATTTCCGTCGCAAATTGTTAGTTAGTGAGATATTCAATGTTTTCTATTAGACCTTCTCTTCCTAAAATTAAGTTGAGTTTGGTTTAAACAAGGTTCTGCTATTTGTCTATGTATATTAAGGTTTGTTTAGATTAGGTTAAGTTAGGATACATTAATATAGAAGCTATCAAATGTTCTCTATGACCACACGTAGGGAGTTGGACGAGGAGACGAGATCAGACGAGATCAGACGTGCCTTTCAGTATTGGTCGCTAACCCCAGTGAGGTACATTAATTATTACCATGGCCGAGTCCTTACTCAATATGGTAGAGGGACTTCAGCGTCAAGTGGAGGCTTTCCAGGGCCTTGAGAAGGAAGTGAAGGAGCTGAGGCTAGTGAAAAGGGAGAATACGGACTTTGCTTAGGCCCTCAGGAGCCCAAGCAAAAAATGTCTCTCTTACTCTCCGTCGCGAGGTGGAGTTTGGCTGGACAGTGGTAGGATGAGGAGGTGGAAATGGCAATAGAAGCACTATTGCAAAGGTAAGTGGTGGTGGTAAGACAGTGAAACGCTGGCCGTGAATAACACGTTTACCGTGCTTAAGGAGCAGTGCACTGGAGAAGCGGTGAAAAATACAGACGAGACCACCCTGTCCTCAGGTAAAAAAGGTAAAATTGTTGTTGTTGGGGACAGTCAGGTGAGGGGCCTAGGTAGGTTGTTTTGTGCCTGGAACAGTGAGAGGAGGATGTGTGTGTGTCTTCCTGGGGCAGGAATAGGAGGGGTGTTTGATAGACTGGAGGATGTGTTGGCCGGGGAAGGTGACGCTCTAATAGTTGTTATCAGTAGAGAGGGGAATGATTTAGGTAGGATTAGGTCTGAGGAGCTGTTCAGGAGATATAAGGAAGCTCTGGGAAGGGTTAGGGACCTGGGAGGAAGCCCGGTTCTGTGTGGTATACTGCCCCGTCGCTTGGGACAGAGGTGGTGGTTTGAGGCGTGTGCCCTGAGCAACCGACTGGCCGATCATTGCAGGAGAAATGGGTTGACAACTGGACCTATTTATTTGTCAAGGATTACCTGTACACTAGGGACGGTGTCCATCTCTCAGGAGGGGAACAGGGGCTCTGGCCTGGAGCCTTCAGAGTATAAAAGAAAGAGTGTGACCACAAGTTACCCTAACCTTACCTAAGTTTCCACCAGGTGTTCAAGTGTGACCCTAAGTTACCACCCAGTGTTAGGTTATCACCCCAAGTTACCCTAACCTAATTTAACCTAACCGAAGTTATCAAAAGTTACCACACATTGTTACAAGAGGTGTTCCTGTTCTCGAATGGACCCACC
>JAXIVD010007880.1:7500-17500 GCA_036785275.1 Cancer borealis | reverse complement strand
GTTATTTTCGGCCACTAATTGCATTTCCATAGAGAGAGAGAGAGAGAGAGAGAGAGAGAGAGAGGAGAGAGAGAGAGAGAGAGAGAGAGAGAGAGAGAGAGAGAAAGAGAAAGAGAGAGAGCTTGAAGGCCACTTATCCTCGCTCTCTCTCTCTCTCTCTCTCTCTCTCTCTCTCTCTCTCTCTCTCTCTCTCTCTCTCTCTCTCTCTCTCTCTCTCTCTCTCTCTCTCTCTCTCTCTCTCTCTCATATTGCTCTATACACTGTTTTCAAGTTAGTAATGAGAGAGGGAATGTGTTGATTATTTTTGTGATCCACTTTCTTATACAAACTTTATCGTTGGAAAAAAAAAACTAGATGATCCGCAGCGTAGACAATGACGTCATGTTGGCTGCGTTTCATTAATGAGTTAATTCTTTTTTCACATTCATTTTCTGCACCTGTTTAATTTAATGGCCTTTTATTTGAGTGGGTGGATGGGGGAGGTAGAGATGAATAAGAATGAAACTTTTATTATCCATATTTATTTCCTATGTCTAAATTGTATGTATTCTTTTTTCTTCCGTTCATATCAGCGACGAAACTAATCACATATTATATTATTTAAGTTTCTTTATCTTACGTGACTTTTTTTTATATAGATCATGCAGATTTCACGATATTTTCTTCCTTTTTCTATATATTTATTTACTTTGTTTATATGTTTTCCTCTAGTGTATATTTGAAATCATTATATAAATTACGTATGTTAGTAGAAGGACAGATTAGGTCAGGTTTGGTTAAGTTAGGTTAGGTTGGGCTGGGCTGGGCTGGGCTTGGCTAGGCAGTGCGCCGCAACGCTCTTAGACTCCTTGCACCTCGGACTGACCCTCGTGTCTTGCCGCCACAGGGAGATGGGAGACAGCACGGCGTCAGTAGGCGGGACGGAGTTAAGCACGGCGACCCTCAGCCAACACCACCGCGCCATCACCAAGGTAAAGCCGCTACACCTCCCCCTCATCACCCACTCAATTACTCACGCCCTCCTTCACTCACCCTCTCACCCACTCACACCCTTGTCTTGGTAAGGTGTGGTGTGCTGCATCATGGTCATCTCGGACTCGTGGTGATGAAATATTCGTTGATAAATGTTGACGTTTGTACTGATTAATGCGAATAATTCCAACTTAAAAATTAACTTACTAAATGTTTGATATTTAGTTTTAAACTTTACTTGTCTGTAATTTACTGATTTTTTTTTTAGAAAGTCAGATTTTCAGGTGATTGTTATACCAACGTTGTGTGTGTATGTGTGTGTGTGTGTGTGTGTGTGTGTGTGTGTGTGTGTGTGTGTGTGTGTGTGTGTGTGTGTGTGTGTGTGTATGTGTATGTGTGTGTGTGTGTGTGTGTGTGCGTGTGCGTGAACGTGTGCTTGTATGTGCGTGTGTGTATGTGCGTGTGTGTGTGTGTGTGTGTGTGTGTGTGTGTGTGTGTGTGTGTGTGTGTGTGTGTGCGTATGTATGTGGGTGCGTGTATGTGTGTGTGTGTGTGTGTGTGTGTGTGTGTGTGTGTGTGTGTGTGTGTGTGTGTGTGTGTGTGTGTGTGTGTGTGTGTGTGTGTGTGTGTGTGTGTGTGTGTGTGTGTTTACGTGCGTGTGTGTGCGCGCGTTCTCACGGTGGTAGTGAAGACGGCTGAGAGCAGCAAGAGCAAGAGCAATAAGCATTTGGTCGCCTCATGTTGGGCTGTGGACACCAAGCCTGGGTTTGGTCTGGCCTCAGGAGGCTAATGAATCGAATGCATGTGATGATTAGAAGAAATGGTATAAAACTGAGTAATTCAAGAGTTTTGAAGACCTCCTGTAAGTCATTTAATCTGATGCCCTGCTTGGCCTGTCATCTCGGGTGTGCCGCGCTGGGCCGGGCCGGGCGGCGTGTCCATCATTCACGCTGCCAGAGGGGTCGTGGTCCACCCGGGGCCTCCGGTACGACTGGTCTGTGAGCGTTACGAAAACTTGGCACTCGCTCCAGTGACGTAACATTATCCGCCTGCCAAGCCGTGTTCTGCCCTGTGGCTGAGCTTCAACTTAGCCTTGTTTGACGATCACCTGATCAGTTGCAGAGCGTTGGGCACCGTCGGTTTCCCCAACACAGTGTAGTTTATCTGTGTTTGATAGCATGCACGCTTTCCTTAAAGTCCCTCCTGCAGGACGGACATAAATCTTTCCTCCCCCATGGTGATGCATGAGGCATTCCTTAGCTTGTGTTTTAGCAACCATAAGATATCCCTCCTCCCTGTATTTCATGCCAGTTCTGTTCTTTTGTTCGTGTTATTTTTCTGTTCCGTCCATCACCTCGTCCCAACGCGGCAGTCCGGCCTAGCTAACCCGGCACCCGCTCCACCCAATCCTCTCGCCTTGTTTTCAGGCCGTTCATGAGGCAGAGGACATGCCTGTTGTGTCCGAGAATGGTAAGGTTGAGTCCTGTGTTGAATCCCCTCAGGGAGCGCCAGCAAGCCCGGCCTCCCGCTCCGCCTCCCCACCTTGTAGTCAGAGCATGACTCCCGCCGCCACTCCCGACACGGAGGCGGTGAGTAGCGACCTGAGGAAAATCTCCCTTGAAAAGACTTTGTCTTTCTTTCCTTTTCTCTCGCACTTGTTTCTTTTCATTAATATTACTTTTCTTATAAGGTCTTCATGGTTGCACAAAATATAACTATATTATTGTTTTCTTCATAAAAGTTTTATTGTACGTCAGGCTCAGTAATTTCATCAAGCTGCTTTTGACAATTGATTCACTATTGAAATGTTTTTCATGATAAGGCACTCAATCAGTAATGTTGCTGCCCAGCCCAATCTTAACTCCTCCCTGTCCCTCACCCTGGCCGGACCCTCATGGCCGCTGATCGGGGCGGCACGAGCCTCACCCTAACGTTGTTGTTGCCAAGATCAAGTGACATGCTATTCACTGGACCGTGGTGGTTGTTGCCTTATCGTGCCGTCCAGTCAGTGGCCGGGGGTTGCGGTGCTGCCCGACGCTTCTCACTTCGCTGGTCTGTCTAATGCTTTCTTTGCCCTTGTCATTTATTATTTTTATTCCATTGATTCCATGATAATTTAATATATAGTTAACACTTAGATAGCTGAAGTGTACTAGATGAGGACTGAACTACACATTAGATAACATTAAAAGAAAAAACATTGATATACATTTATATTTGCATTTATTAACTGAATGAATTGCAGTATTATGTTTTTTCTTCTTTTCCTTTCTCATTTTTATGGACCATGATCAACACCAGTATTTCAACTTAATGAACGTCAGTTTTACCCAAAGTATTATATTTCCTCATAGTTTCAGCGGCCACTGTAAACTAATTATCCAGTTTGTTGTGTTAATCCCCTTCTAAGAGGACGCAGCGCACACCTGCTGAGCAAAAGCAGTGATTGTATTCCCGATGTCAGTGTCGGTACTTGCATATGAACAAATCTAATTTATCTTTACCCTTGCAGTCCCCCTTCACGGACCTCTTGATGCAGTAACGCATGTGACTGTCATCCATTATAAGAACATTATTATACAGACGTGTTCGTGTGCGATGTAAGCAATTGAGTGTTGAGGTACTGGTGTTGTACTAGTTCTGGTGTTGATCACAAATTCCATCTTTACTTTCATTTTGCTTCATAAAATGTGTCTCACCTTATTATTTGCTTTACAGATTTTTTTTCTTTTCATTTCTTAACAAATACACAAAATCAGTATGGTATCCCACATTTAACCATTTTTGCCTTAACAGTCTTACTGACAAATAAAAACCGTCATTCTTCAATTTCCTTTGCAAACAATGTCGTGGCAGCGACTCACCGTCACAGCCTAACAGTAACACTGATGGGTCGGTGCCGTGCGGTGACGCCTCTTGACCTCGTCAACGCACGGCACCAACCTGCCCTGTGCACCCACTCAAAACACCATGTGTGTGCTGTGAACGGGCGGGCGGGCAGGTAGGCGCGATGCGAGGCTAACGCTCTTCCTGTTGGTAGCAAACAGTTACAAGCTCCCAGACCAGCCACACCAGGACCTCCTCCCAGTGTGTTGTGAGCCTGCAAGGTGTAGGAGGCGGACTGCAGGACGCCGTCCAACCACAAGATATCCAGAACTTCACCAACCAATCTCAAGCTATCCACTCACAGTCTATCCAGACTGGTAGCGTTATCCAGTCACAGGACACCACCATCAACGGACACCAGCCCATCCAAACCAGTACCACCGTCAGCGGGCAGCAGACCTTCCACAGTGTCAACCAGTCACAGTCAGTACAGAGCGTCAGCCACACACAGTCCGCGCAAACCGTCGATCAGTCTCAGGCGGCTGTTAGGCTGAACGATCAGCCCCCGTCTGTTCTGGAGGCACCCGCCCACCAGCCTTGCATAGAACATCACTCCGTCGACGAGAACGCCAACTCCATCCCGGAAAATATCCCCGCCCAGCCACAGCCCGAAGCTTCTGTGGCAGAAGTACCAGCTGAGGAACCCGTGCTAGTGGCAGCACCAGAACCGGTAGCAGCAGCAGCAGCAGCAGAACCAGCAGCAGCATCTGAGCCAGTAACAACACCAGAACCAGCAGTAGCACCAGAACCAGCAGTAGCACCAGAACCAGCAGTAGCACCAGAACCAGCAGTAGCACCAGAACCAACAGTGGCACCAGAACCAGCAGTAGCACCAGAACCAGCAGTAGCACCAGAACCAGTAGTAGCACCAGAACCAGCAGTAGCACCAGAACCAGCAGTAGCACCAGAACCAGCAGCTGCAGCACCAGAGCCAGTCATTGAATCTGAGCCAGCTGTGGTAGAGGAATTAGCTGCGGTTCTTGAGTCAACTCTAGCTTCGGAAGAGGCTGTGATGCAAGAACCAGCTGCACCACCTGAGAC
Organism: Cancer borealis; assembly: GCA_036785275.1. Taxonomy (NCBI): domain Eukaryota; kingdom Metazoa; phylum Arthropoda; class Malacostraca; order Decapoda; family Cancridae; genus Cancer; species Cancer borealis. The sequence continues at coordinate 12,601 of JAXIVD010007880.1, read as the reverse complement.
GGCTGTGATGGAAGCAATGGTTGACGTGCAAGAATATGCTCCAACTGTTGAAGCCGAGCTGTGTATGGCAACAGAGGAAACTGTGGCACCAGAACCACAGCCAGCAGAGGAAGTCCTCCTTGAGGATGCCCCACCAGCTGCCGCGCCTGAGCCCGCCCCAGCTGTCGAACCGGAACTATCACCCGAAGCGGAACCAATCATGATAACCGAACCGGTGAGCGGCGGCGGCAGCGGCCCAGTGGTAGAGGAGATCAGCCAGGAACACATCAAGGAACAATTGCACGAAATCATCACCGAGATAGAGCAGCAAGTCCTTCCCGAGCAGGAGCAGGAGCAGCAGCTGCAACTGCAGGAGGTACAGCAGGGATATGGTGATGGTGGTGTAGCTAAGAGAAACACTAAATTATCCGAGGAGGCACAGCCGGTGGTGGGGGAGGCTGGCCGTCCTCTCGAGGCTGAAGAGGTTGAATACTACGATGAGGTATTTGAGACATTAAGTTTTTTACATTATTTTTCCACTTCTGATTTCTTTCAACTTTTGTTGCCCCCTTCCCGTCTTTCGTTTTCTTTTGATTATTCTTCCTTATTTCATGGACAACTTAAATGTTTTGAAGTAGACTGACAAACACACACCGTGAGCTAAGCTACAAGGACAGACTGAGAGAGTTTGACACACACCACTGTATAATATTGTACAAATATATACGATCTACACTGATTTTACCTTCATATTCACATTTTGTTGGACTTTTTTCTGTGATTTAGCGTGTAATACATCATTCCTGTCAGATATTTTTTACTCCACGGTTGGGGTTTATCAAATCCATAGTTTATCCGTTTGTTGATTCATTTTCTTTTATTTATTATGCTTTACTTTGTTTTAATTTGGACAAATTCAGCCTCTTCGGCGATGGCTCTCCCCTCCCTCCCTCCCACCACCGGCACTTTGCTCGCCAGTCATAGCCGCCCCTCACCTCACCTCCTACAGTCCTAACACAAAACCTGAGTCTCTGAGAACACGGCACAACGCCAACAAACAGATGGACCTCAGCTACACAACCACCATATCCAGGACGAGCAGGTCCAGACTGGCTATCGAGGCAGCAGGACGAATCCTCACACTCTTCTTAAAGTTCTTTCTGTCTGTGTGCCGAACACTGTCCAAACGCCTGTCCGTCGTAGTCTTCTGCCAAACACTGCCTACAAGTCTTCCTACACGTGGCACTGTTCATTAGTCTAGTCTGTGCGTCGTAGTGGAAGCTGAACTGTGTAGAGGTTTGCTTCGCTGCAACAAGCTTGTCGCGGTCACGTAGTGTAATGATGCATGCTGTGACAGCCTTGCAGTAGCAGCCTTGTTGTTTCTTCCTCGATCTGCCTTTGTGGATGTGAAAGTCTTAATGATTAGTGTTGTATGTCTAGCATTAACATCTTCCTTACATGTGTTTCATCCAGTGGTGGCTCGTGATGTGGTACTTTGGAAGGACTAATGAAAAATTGGTTGAATCTTTGAAATTTATTTTGGTCTTTATCTTCGATTTCAGCATTCATTCACTGTGAGTATGGAGAAAATCATTGATTTGTGGAAATTTGTTTTTTATTGTCATTCAATTCATACACATAATGACTGGTTCTCGTGGTGAACCTCACTCCTCACTCTCCCAGTAACCTCACCATCAACCTCGGGAGAGTCTGGAGCTGCGTGACTGCAGCCTCAGATTTGGTGTGCGATGCCGGATGCATGGAAGACTTTGTGCGATAATTAATTTCAAGGCAAACTAATTTTCAGATCACCTGCAGTACAGACATGTTAAGCGCCTTGAAAACAATATTTAGGTTAATATTTGACAAAAATGTTATACGGTTTAGCTAGAAATGTTCATGCATCCAGCGTGGGACAGGAGGTGCGGCAGCTCTGCAGCTCCCGTGCATGAATCGCCACTGATTGTGTTTACGTGTCGTGACGCTTTGTATTTAAGCTTCGCTACAGGTCGACGGAGACTGAGCTCATGTGTGACTCGCGTCGCCTCCCAGTAAGTATTGTGGAGGCAGGATCCGTGTAAATAGTGGTGGATCCTGGCAGCTGGAAAGCCGGAGTGTGTCAACGGTGATGAGAGTTTTTTCCACATCTCTGGTGACTCTCCTTTTGCCAAAGCATGTCTGTTTGTCCAAGTCTCTAGTTGATAGATAGTTATGATTTTAATTAATTTTACCCTTCTGTACATAAATTGTGAGCCCGTGTAGAGCAACGTGAGGTTGGCGTCCAGTAAGGTGGGGAGCGTGACGCGTCTTGGAGCCTCAGTGCGTTATGTAGCACCTGTTATGTAATACAGTAGATCCGTTTAAACATGAAAAGACTGTACAAAATTCACACCTTATTGCAGCTTCAATAAGAGTTCATTAATTTTCCTTTATCTCCCCTCTCCCTCTTCCCTCTTTTCCCCTCCCTTCCTCTCCCTTCCCCTCCTCTTCCCTTCCCTCTCCCCCCCACCTCTCCCCTTCTCTCCCCTCCTCGTGCCACGAAACGCACCATTGTCGTCACCTCCATCAAGGTGACGCAGGTGGTGCTCCGCTGAGGCTCCAAGTGTGAGTGTCGCTCCGATAGTTCCCTTCACCTGTAGCCACTCCACTTACCCACACAATGTAAACTACTACTACTCCACTGATTTAACCTCACTTGTGCTGCTAATCGGAAGAACTCCCTCTCGTAGGAACTAGTAGTTAGTAATAGTAGTAATAATGATGAAAATAATGATATTGAGAATGATCAAATTCATAGTAATTTTGATAATGCTAATAATGATAATGCTAATAATAATGATAATGATAATGATAAATCATGTGGTTGAATCAAGTTTCATACAATAAATATACTCTTTCCTGGGGACTTGCTGGACGTGCTTCTTGCCGCCTTTATATACAGCTCCGCCGCGTGTTGGTGGGCGGGGCGGAGCTGGGCGGGGCAGGTCGGCCAGTGTTTGCAGCAGACACTCGGCCTCACCCTCGCTACAATAACCCAATACTGACCCTCTCTTACCTCTTCTGTCCAGGATGGCGTCTTACATCACACGTGGAAGCCCAGAGGGAAGTACGAGGTGCCCAAGACAGTCATTGAGGTGAGTTAGAGGGGACAGGTGTGGGGGTACAGGTGACTCAGGTGTCAGGATTCTGTTCTCTCCTTTGTGATATGACAGGTGAGGGTAGACGTAGGGGATCCAAGTGATGTCATTTATGTCATATTCAACTTTGTTAGGTACCAATATGTTAGCTTTTTATGTTCAAGTTTAGAATTTACATTGCATTCTTTTCTTTTTTTCTTTTTTTTGTAAGTGCAGGTAATTAGTTTTTTTTTGTTTTATTATGTGTTTTTATTTTACTCATCATATAAAATGGCGTCATTACTCTTTCACAGAATAAATCTGCATCTTATCACTCTTTAGTTTTAGTTAAATATTATGAATACGTGGCTGGAAGTATTCTCATGTATATATGTATTGTGTTTCTTAGTGGATTGACAAAATGTATTACGTATGTCATATTACCAGACAGTTAAAGTGTGTGTGTGTGTGTGTGTGTGTGTGTGTGTGTGTGTGTGTGTGTGTGTGTGTGTGTGTGTGTGTGTGTGTGTGTGTCTGTGTCTGTGTCTGTGTCTGTGTCTGTGTCTGTGTGTGTGTGTGTGTGTGTGTGTGTGTGTGTGTGTGTGTGTGTGTGTGTGTTGCCAATCCTTCATCACTAGCATCACATCACCACCCTTCCCTTGTGACACAGTAATCGGTACGCACCTCAAATAACAGGGAAGGTCATTGGACGCTATGTTATGTGGCAAACCCTGGCAAGGCGTTCCGACCCGCCCACCACCACCACCACCACCACCACCATCACCATCACCATCACCATCACCACCATCACCACCACCACTACCACCACCACCACCACCACCATCACCACCACTACCACAATGACCACCACCATGACCATTACCAAACTGACGGAAAACCCACAAGTTGCTATCACAGACATACCTTGTACCACCACTCGGTTAACACACACACACACACACACACACACACACACACACACACACACACACACACACACACACACACACACACACACACACACACACACATACACACACACATACACACACATACACACATACACACACATACACACACACACACACACACACACACACACACACACACACACACACACACACACACACACACACACACACACACACACACACATACACACACACACACACACACACACACACACACACACACACACATACATACATTACCATTGGCAACATCATAAGAGTGTATGTGTGTATGTACATGTATATATCCCTCTTTGAGTCTGTTCGTCAGTTTGTTTGTTTGTCACGCAGCTTATCCTTGCCTTGCCTTTCCCAGTATGAGGACGTGGTGCCCATCTCAGTGGCTGACGTCGCGTTCTCACTGAAGCCCCAGCCGCCCAAACCCGCCCCGCCCCCACAGCCTGAGCCGCCCAAGCCCAAGCCGCACCCCACGGTGAGAGGATGTTACGTACGAGTAGTTTGACAGTAGAAGTAGTAGTAGTAGTAGTAGTAGTAGTAGTAGTAGTAGTAGTAGTAGTAGTAGTAGTAGTAGTAGTAGTAGTAGTAGTAGTAGTAGTAGTAGTAGTAGTAGTAGTAGTAGTAGTAGTAGTAGTAGTAGTAGTAGTAGTAGTAGTAGTAGTATGGAAGTAGTTGTAGGAAGAGTGTCAGTGTCAGTGATCGACGTCCGAAGAGCCTTTAATAACGTCAATTAAAAAGCTTCTCAGAACAGTATATCAAAGGTCAATTGTCTTATATCTACTAAGAACCTGCCCAACTAATGATCTGGAATGAAACTGTAATGAAGTGTGGAGGGCTAACAGCGAGTAAGTTGTTAGAAAGCACTGTTGGACACAATTCTAGTTCCTGAAGCTGAAACACATTCAAACTTCATATTCATCCAAGGGGTTCATGCTGACTATCTTATGACAGGAAAGAACATATTTTAAGAAGTAAGAGTACTTTGAAGAGTAGCTTGGCCTAAAACGGTGTACTCCTTTCCTAAATACAACAAGGTAG
>JAXIVD010007880.1:0-2500 GCA_036785275.1 Cancer borealis | reverse complement strand
TCACTTTTAAAAAACAGCATCGTTATCATGAAAAAAACGATATATATATAGTATTGTTTTTGTTTTTTATCAATATGGTGTGGCAGACAACCTCACCCTTTGTATCGCCAGCACCACTTGCGTCACTGGTAGTTCTGTCACCATCGAAGGACCACTTTTTACGGCTTAACGAACGAACTTGTGTGGTTAGCCAAAACACGTATTTTTTTCCCATCTGTAGAAACCATCCGTATCGCCTCTTCCCTGGCACTCAATAACTCAAAACCTTCGCCTTTTTCCGCGTTTCTCTCGTCATCCGCCCGACATGTCCCATCTTAACCATGTCTTACCGTTGCGTTTTCCCTGCGAGGACGAGACTGAGAGGAAGGCAGGCAGGCAAGACACGAGTGAGGGGATGTTGGGTGACGATAATGGTGTGTGATTCATGTGTGGGTGAGGGTCATAGCGTCTCCTCGTAACACAACAGCTGGTTACTAATGGACCGTAACCGAGGAGACAGTTGTTGTAGCAGTGCATCGTGTTCAGTGCGTAGCTACGTAACACTCAGCGGGACAGGAAGTGGACGTCCTACTCACGTCAAAGTCAGTCAGTCCCGTCGGTGTATTTATAAAAATAGGTGATATTTTCTCCTTCGTAAGGACATGTATGTATATTAATCTCATTGAGTCATGGCAGCAGCTGAAGAGGAGTTGAATTTCTCTAAAGTTAGAAACGTAAGAAATATATTTACACCCGTCCATGCAGGTTTTGGCCGCGCCAGGTGCAGCCACATCACACCCGGACATTCCGTTCCCGACTTACTCCTGTCGTTTGTTTCCTGAATTTCGTGTTTGTGCAGGTGTATTTAAGTTTTTTTTTCTCTTTTTTTTTGTACCTTTTGGTCGTTCTATTCAACAAATCAAATGAAGGATGAACATTAAATATAAGTTTCCTGTATAACCATTTGCAGATATAATAGGTATGTTGACTGTTTCAAGTGCTAAAAACTATTTGTAGTTTTACGAAACAGCAATAATCTATCTATATACTTACACCCCGTTACATCACACTTAAGGGGAGTAAGCAGGACAAAAAGGCGTCTACTACAGGGTTCGGAGGAGAGTTCAATCTCCACACACACCTGATGGACCACGTGTAAAGAAGTGGACTTGGTGATCCGTTTGCCGGCAGAAGGTGTAACAGAGCGCCATAAAGAAGGTTACTCCGGCGTAGCAATAGTCGGTATTACGGCTCTTAACATTGATTTTTCTTCTTCTTTTTCGGAGCGCCATATTATGTTACGAGACTCCAATACAAACACAACACTGTAATACGCCAATACAGATGAAGATTACAAAACTTGCAATTTTTCTATTTAGTTAGTTTATGATTATGCATATATAAAAAAGTGACATTTTACGGTGATAGAGATGTGCATGAGGGATGTGCCAAGACCTTGGGACGTTCTTTTGTGCTGTGTTATGACGAGCGGCGTTCCTTGAGGCTACACTGACTGGCTGTTGTTATTCTGGTCGTGTGAGTGCAATGTTATAAATATTTTGCGCCTCCCGAGTCACTATCTGATAAGCGAGATCTTTGTCATGTGAAGAAATGCTGCGTACAGTAACATTACACAGTGCAAGGTGGATCAGGCTTTGCATCCACACAACACACTGGAAGCCCAAACCTCACACCACCATTACGCTTCCACATTACTTACACTTTGATGATTGTAATGTTATCAGTGTGAAGGTCAGCAATTTCACCTTGTAACCATTGCAGAGCTTCAGTGTAAGTTCTTTTTTAGTAATTTCTTCAGACTTACTTCGTTTGATTTTCCATGCGATGGTGGTATAGTGGTGAGCATAGCTGCCTTCCAAGCAGTTGACCCGGGTTCGATTCCCGGCCATCGCACATTGTATTTTTATGTGACAATCTGAGCTTGGCAGAGTGAAGGGTGATTTTCCGTATGTCTTCCTGGATATGTGTCACTTCTTTAAGTTGCTTGTAGAATCCGATTTGAAGTCAGATGGTGGTCATGTCTTGCCTCGGGGTGCTCCAGCTACTGACAAGAAACCATGAGTCTGCATTTTTACTTTTTGCTGACGATGAGTTGCGATTGGCACGGAAGAAAGTTAAGAAGTGGATGAAGGTTGTCGTAGAGATAAAAACAAATGAACAACGTGGGAGTCTTCCTCAAGGTGATTGGAGATGTGATGTTGTGCGTTCCTAGATAAACCTTTTGACGGTCTGTGGTTGGCAATAGAACCCTCGGGATGAGCCCCACTGACGCCTTTGTTGTAACTTCATTGTAACCATTTTGACTCCACGCCATGACCGGGATGATGATTCTTGACACTCCACAAGAATATTAGAGTGTTTATGTTGGTTCATGTGTTGTGAGAATATCAGATTGTTTATGTTGAGTCAAGTGTTGTGAGAATATTAAATTGTTTATGTTGGTTCATATGCTGGTGTTGAACGACTGACCTTGACGTAACGCATCACTAGGTGAGCTTAC
>JAXIVD010007879.1:2500-18945 GCA_036785275.1 Cancer borealis | reverse complement strand
ACTGTACAACTACACTCAAAAGCATTATGGCTTGAAAGATAATTATTTTCCACACTATTTCACCATCCTCTTATTCCTTATAACTTTCATATGTCTATAACGTATATTTCCACACATTTTATGGATATAAAAGTGTATTCATAATGTAAGTAGTGAATAGTAATGGTTCAGTAATGGTGACTTTGGTTGCGGGAGAATGATGACTCAATGTAAAGGGCAAGGGAGGATGAGAGTGAATAGTATATGAGAGAAGAGAAGGGTAGGTGAGTACATGAAAGAGATAAACACTTCAGGGGATGAAGTCTGGAGGATTCCATAGCGGAAATGGACGAGGGGTGGCGCTAAGTAGCATGAGGTGTGACCGGCGTGGGAGCAAGGGAGAGTCTGGGTGGAAGGAAAAGTAGGTAAGGGTGGTTAAGGGATGAGCTACAAGGGAGCAAAATTTACCGCTTTTAAGTACGTGCAATTATATATATATATATATATATATATATATATATATATATATATATATATATATATATATATATATAAATATATATAAATGTATATATATTGTTACGTAACACTCCTGGCCAACAAAATGGCCGGTCTGTGATTTGCAACCAAGGGGAAAACACTCGCCACATGACCGGGCGAGACGACGAGAACAATAGTCTCACAAGTTACCCATTCTACTGGTGCGACGGAGGGAGAGGTAGACTGTGCATTAAAACGACACAGGTCACTGAAAAAATAGACACTCTTGACCTCTCTCCTCCTCTTTGACACAATAGGAAAAGAAACATCACAACAGTAGGGTGAGAAGCACTGCTACCAGGTTCGACACGAGGCCACCAATTCTCCCTGCGGTGGATCTCGATGGTTTATATAGCCACAACACTGAGATGCAGAGGGCGGAAGGGCTAGTTAGCCGCGACCGTTCTCGAGAATGGTATAACTAGAGAAATAACCCAACACCAACGAAGATCTCGAAAAGTGATTGGAGCTTCTCAAGCTATGAAGACCTGTAAAACCCCAGCAAAGGAGGATTTCCCCCCTCATATAATTGAGTACTGGCGTCCTCCCTCTTCCTGCCACCATTGGGGCCAGACACGTTCCATCAAAGCGTTGTCCGTCTTTACTTTGTCCAAGGCGAACACTATTACTTAGTGTAAGCCAATGGATGTGTGTGTGTGTGTGTGTGTGTGTGTGTGTGTGTGTGTGTGTGTGTGTGTGTGTGTGTGTGTGTGTGTGTGTGTGTGTGTGTGTGTGTGTTGTGCGTGGGGCAAAGTAGACGAAACTTGACGCTGGACACGTTTATGTACTAATACGTGTCTCATAGCTCCCAGAAACCACAACAAAACCAAAAAACACGACCGTTAGCTTAGCTATCACCAATAGGTTATTATGGCATGTAATTGACTAGCTAATATGTACAAAAAGAAACAACGACGAGACCCGAACCCTCTCAAGCGTCTAACCCCGACCGTAGCCACGAGCAGACTGAGGCAGCCGCGCCAACGGCTCCCCGGCGCTAGCCAGCGCGCCACAAGAGGGACCTCTGCACTACACTATCCAATCCCTCGAAAGAAAGGCTCATTGGATGAACAATGAGGCCTGTTACCGCACTGAACGATTCTGTTCTGGTGAGGCATTGTCCTCCGATGCGGTGCGTCCGATGTGTGTGTGTGTGTGTGTGTGTGTGTGTGTGTGTGTGTGTGTGTGTGTGTGTGTGTGTGTGTGTGTGTGTGTGTGTGTGTGTGTGTGTGTGTGGAGGATCACGTGCTGGACATGTGATCATCAGCTAATACCTCTTCAAAAGAACTCAAAGGTTCATATGGGTAAGGCTGAGACTTGTAATACATCACACACATCCATCCTCTTGCTCAATGAAGACAGTAACCACTCCCTGTCAGTGAAAAATCCTTAGCGACCTGATCAGTGATCAAAACCATTTCCTGCCTGGTGAAGGTGAGAACGTTCACCACTGAACCACGGAAGCATACGTGTGAGTGTGAGTGTGTGTGCGTGTGCGTGTGCGTGTGCGTGTGCGTGTGCGTGTGCGTGTGCGTGTGCGTGTGCGTGTGTGTGTGTGCGCGCGTGTGTGTGTGTGAAGATCGGCATGCAACCAATATGAAGTGAATCAAGCACAGGACGTACGACTGATTATTATGATGTCATTTTTAGGTATTTTGTAGCAGGAGTCAGGCTTTCTTTGTTCCAAAGAAGCGTGCCAAAGGTTTGATTATCCTTTTTTCCCCTCTTTTTATAACATAGGGAAACATGGGCATGGTGATAACTTGAGCTGGAGGGAAATAATGGGTTAGAAAGTAATCAGTTTTACTATGTGCCGCTTAATTAGTCAGGCAGGTATAAAGCAGAAGGATGAACTGGGTGGTAAAAGAAACATCAGAATTCCCTTCACCTTCAGCACTACCACAAACACCACGATCAACCCTACAACTACAACTTTCACAGATGCACTACTACCACCACCACCTCCACTTCACCCTTCACACCCACCTTCCCTACCACCATCACCGCCTTCTCTATTTTACCGTCTAGTGCAACGAACCCTCCTGCCCGTAAGCACCCGACGCTTTTCACTACCGGCCTCTCCTTTACGCCACCTCTCGCCACTAATGACTGCCACGCGGGGAACACTGAGCCAACTGCCTTTGAAAAACAACTTACCTTCTTTTCTTGGCTCTACATGTAGCGAATATTCACAAAAAACTACTTAAGTCCTGGTTAACGGTGTTACTAAAAATCTAGTTAATATAGTAATGTGTAGTTGCAAAAGAGATTTTTTTTCCAAATACATTGTAGGATAATTAGTTTCCGCATGTTGTTGAGGTTTGATACTTTGTAAAAAGAAAAAGGAAACACTTTATAGTCGGTAGGTGTGCATACTACAGAATATCACAAGCAAGGTTCGGAAAAATAATCTTTGCACCATGAATTGGAATGAAGCTGGATTCACTATCCTGTAATGGAGCTACGAGTTCATACGCCAGATGCAAAAGCAAATGCACATGGATTACAGAAGAAATTGGTGTTTATGCTCTAGCTTATACAATGCAAAGCCTCCCTCCTATTCACTACTAATAAAAACTTTTGCATTCTCTTCTGCAATTTCCCCGAGACACATAAACTTTGTCTAGCATCCACGTCAGCAAGCCTCGCACACCATGAAACCTTGTTTCCCTCTGTAGAATCTGACAAGTCAGTGTATATCCCTTGATGTGGAGCGAGATTAATCTAGGCATAAGCTAATATAATTACGTCCTTCTGATATCTGGCAGGTCATTTTCAAGACCAGAATAACCTGTCATATTCAGCACGTTATCCCACTGTTTCAGACTATTAGAAGGAAAACCACCGCCAAGTTTAACAACCACTTCTGCATTGTCTTATATGATAGCCATTATAAGTTTTATGGCACTATATTATCATTTTCCTTTTTCACACCCCCAGTTTCAAGCACTGATTGTATATCAAATGTAAGGGCGATTGGTATTTCACTTATTTACTATTTATTACAAATGCACAGTAAATTAATAAAAGAGAGAAAAGAACAAATAAGATTTTTTTCTTTTTTAGTGTGTGTGTGTGTGTGTGTGTGTGTGTGTGTGTGTGTGTGTGTGTGTGTGTGTGTGTGTGTGTGTGTGTGTGTGTGTGTGTGTGTTCGCACGTGCCCTGCGACTGGCATAATTGCACGACAGTGTACAGCGTCATCGCCATAACTGAACACATTCCAAGAAACCTTATAACTCCTTAGCAACATCTTCCATTTCCATGTAAACAACACTATCACTGCAGCTGTAACAAGCTTTTTTAGGAGCACTGATCGATACACACAAATATGAAAAAAAATTAATTCCCCTAATAACTTTTTTCTTTCAATGTATTCCATGTTTAATATGGCACCTACCACTCTTGAGGGATGCTTCAAGTTTCTTCAATATTCATTTCCAACCTTTTCCAGCATTCCTCAAATATTTCTTGGCAGCTTCCTGGTTCCTTCCCTCGCGTGGGGTCTGCACTCTAGCAACATTATTCCAAAGTTGTCCCTCGCAATTTCCCCTCCCGAGTCGTTGTCACGGAGAAGAATATATTTCCCTTCTCCTACACCCGAAGATAAACGACACCTGAGACCTACCGCCACTCTATCACTGATAAACTCTCGTGGGGACTATTTTACGCATATACATTTATTTCAGATATCACTACATGAGGCCGTCGGTGAGCCAGAGCATTTCTTTTCACGAAATTAGAATACTGAACATTTCTTAGACAATTCATATGGCCATCGCTTAGAAATAAATAACATGTGTTATGCACTTGTTCCGTATTCGAAAGATATGAGCTGAAAATGTATATATGGTGCACGACATATGGAGTGGATGTGCAAGAATGTTGCTGCTTATCTGAGTAGAAACTATTGGGACAATTAAAAGAGACTTGGTAATCTGTACAACAACGTTGACAAACTTTTAATAACGAAGTAAAGATAAAAGCTGCTGCATCTAATTAGCGAAATGGACCAATAAAGCGGAAGAGAAAAGATGCATCCAATGTCCCAGCAAGAAAAATAGCGGCTTGGGTAATGTCCGTAATGAGACAACTTTGTAAACTTGGTGGGGTTTGTATGTGGCTGACTCAAGGCCTGGCAAAAGGCCTTGAATCGGCATAGCTGATGAGATTCACAGTATATAGTTCATGGATATATAAATAAATATACATTCCTCTGTTTAAGTTTATTATTGCTGCACTAAAATATTATTAATGTATTTATTTTCAGAGATGGACATAGACTGAAAGCTACAAAAAATTGGTAGTAACAAGCCGACTAAATGCCGCTTCATACGCGAACAAAGGACGAGAACCAAAACAAAGGATAGTTTTGTTATTACAGTGACTTGCAGCAACAAACTTAAAGAATCCAAATTGTGTAAAAAGGCAAATACAAATACAATATATATATATATATATATATATATATATATATATATATATATATATATATATATATATATATATATATATATATATATATATATATATATATATATATATATATTATATATATATATATATATATATATATATATATATATATATATATATATATATATATATATATATATATATATATAGTCCTGGTCCTCGGCATCTGCCTGCGCCACTGCCGTGCTGTCCAGGACGATGTAGTCACTGCCGTCGAGCGTTGCTACAGTTGCAGCCACCATAGCAACCTGTGTCGCTGGCCTGCTCCTCATCTGTAGCGTCTGAGGTTGCACAGAGCGCGGGGTAGCGAGACAGGAAATCTGCAGCAAAATTTATTTTCCACGGGAGATATTTAATTTGAAATTTATACTGCAACGTCTTCTCCTTCAAGGCGAACAGCCTCGAATTTGCGATGTCTTTCAGCGCTTTGTCACCCAAGAGCTTGACTAGCTGGTGTTAATTAGGAGATTGGGGCAAACCAAGCAGGAAGAGACGAGCTTTACGGAGGCACCAGGCGACGGCTAAAGCCTCGCCCTCTACTGGTACGTAGCCTGCCTCCGCGGGTGTCAGGTGACGGCTGCCACACAGGGCGAGGCGCCACCCACTCTTACAGCAGAGAGGGGCCCTCTGTCATCGGACAGTGAGAGAACTGCTGCAGGACAACGAATCCAATGTCCACCTTACTCCAGTCTGTCACCACAACGGTAAGTCTGTCCTAGTCATAGAAGGTAAGGTCCTCCTTGGCCAGCTTGCAGATAACGTCCTTGGCTTCCTGAATCTTATCCTGCATGTTAACATCCCAGTATACGTTCTTGCTCTGTGGTTTCCGCAGTAGCTCGCGGAACGGCTCCATGACTGGCGCGGTGGCGAGGAAAAGTACTACTCACTGCGCCATATAAAATAGGTGAGTGATAGACTGGAAGCGTGTATTGCCTTTATTGAGACAGACCGTCAACTGGTGACAAGCTGACAGCCTGGGTGTCGCTAGCTGCCCCGGCAGCAGCCAACATATCTTACAATATATGTAAAATTTCTTTATTTTGATTGTTATAGGTTTTCATGTGCAGAGATGTGAAAAACCTCACCAAGCAACCAATACGACTGTTTTCATTGGTAGAAAAAAGATTACTCAGTACATGTGAAGGATGTATCTTTTTTTCCTCTTATTTTTGGATTGTACATTTTTATTTGAAATTTTGTCTAATACATTTCTTTTGATTTCGTGTGTTTGTTAACATAACTATAACCTACATGGATATCGAACTCTGAGAAACAGGCGTAACATTAGATACATTTTTGGGAACATAAATATGGGAGGTGGTCCTCGGTTTATTTTCTGTCATAGAGGGGATCCTTGGTTGAAAAATGTTTGAGAACCCCTGGTCTAGAGTAGGGATAGAGCACAGACTGTACGAGTGGAGACTAATACTGGAGAGAAGAGGAATGAACAAGAGTAAAACAAAGACAGGGCATATGAGATGTACAGAGCAGGAGCAGGAAAAACGTTAACTAATCAGGCTGGATGGTGTGGAACTGAAGAGGGTGGATGCATTTAAATACCTGGGATCAGCAGATGGTAATGGAAATAAGAAAATAACTGGAAGAATCCCAGCGGGATGGGAAAATTGGAGGGACGTATCAGGAGTATTTTTGCGACAGGAAAATGCCAATTAAATTAAAGGGTAAGGTGTAAAAACTGTTGTAAGACCAGCGATGACGTACGAGGCGGAGGTAGTACCTGTGAAGAAAGCAAACGAGAGGAGGAGGAAATAGCTGAAATGAGGATGTTGTGATGGATGTGTTGCGTGACAAGGGAGGACAGAATAATCAATGCAAGGATCAGAGGAACAGTGAAGGTGGGGGAAGTTTCGAAGAAGACACGGGAGGCAAGACTTAGATGATACTAGCTTGTCATGGGAAGCGATGGAGACTGTGACGAGAAAAGAGCACTGGACGTGGAAGTACAGGGAAGAAGAAGGAGGGACAAGATGGAAAGATTGTTTGGCAGCTGATATGAGAGAGAAGGGCTTGGATACCAACATGACAGGCGATAGATGCAGGTGGAAACGGCTCAATAAGAACAGTGACCCCATATAAAGACGGGTTAATATGGCTGACGAGTTATATATATATATATATATATATATATATATATATATATATATATATATATATATATATATATATATACACACACACATATATATATATATATATATATATATATATATATATATATATATATATATATATATATATATATATATATATATATACACACACATATATATATATATATATATATATATATATATATATATATATATATATATATATATATATATATATATATATACACACACATATATATATATATATATATATATATATATATATATATATATATATATATATATACATAGATATATGTATATATAATACATATATATGTATATATACATATATAAGTATATATAATACATATATATATATATATATATATATATATATATATATATATATATATATATATATATATGTGTATATATATATATATATATATATATATATATATATATATATATATATATATATATATATATATATATATATATATATATATATATTACATATAGTGCTGATTTATTATAGAGTCATTCAAGAGACTACTTGCCCTTAACGTCATTATTGACGCAAGAGTTATAAGAGGAGTTATGGGGCAGAGGTACCTGCGAAAGGGAAGTGAACATAACCATAATACTTCCATTAAGGAGCAAAGGTACATGAAAAGTAGTCGAGCAGGTGACAGCCAGCACACAGCAAACCGTTTCAGTACCTCCTCTCGGGACAGCCACCGAACTTTGTTGTGCAGCCGGAGATCAGCATATGTGCTCTCAACTTCATCTAATAATGAACGGAACTGTCGGTGGTTTAATCCTTGTGCCATTAATTTTGTTCACTATCCGAATGACAAGGTTCATAACTTCTGTGCACTCCGGAGGAAATGTTTGAGCGCACAATGCCTCTTGATGTAAGGATGCAGTGAAATGTCAGCAGCTTTCTATCCAGCGACTTCTGAAGTAAACTCACAAACCCCCGCTGTGCTTCTGTCATATTTGGTGCCCCATCAGTACTCACTGACACCAGGTGAGTTGTGTTTATTTCTTAGTTTTTTAAACAATCCAACACAGCTTCACAGATGTCCTCCCCCCGTGTCTGGCCTTTAAGCGGTATTACCTCAATGATTTCTTCCTGTGGCCCAGCAGAGTTCACATATCTGCATAACAGCACTATTTGCTCAATATCGCTGACATCTTTTGACTTCACAGGCGATTGAGTACTCTGGAGCTGAATTAATGTCCGTGATTTGTTTACTGGTGGTGTTTGCTGCCATTTTAATGGTTCTGTCCTTAACAGTCTTTGCAGAGAGAGGCTTATCTTTAATTTTCTGAATAATTTCATTCTTGTTTTTGAAGTCTGAAAATAGATGTTCTGATATCTTTATGAACGATTCTTTTATATAGTCTCCATCTGTGAACGGCTTGCCGTGCCGGTGTAGCAGGAAATTTGTCCCCCCTGACTGAAATTCGGAAAAATTAGCCTAGGATTGATTTCCCCCCGGGAATAACAGCCCGGCCAGTTTTTCCCCCGGGGGGAATTTCAAACCTAGGGCATTTTTCCCCTTCTAGGCCATTTTTCCCCCTACATAGAAACTATTTTAATGAATTACATAATCAACGGTAAGTTTGACAAAATCATAGGTATTTTTTTCTACATCAGAATTATATTAGTCATAGACTACACCATACTTGACTGGACACTCGAAATCTGACCTTTTGCAAACAGACCCTACGGCAGAATTTTAGAAAAATCAAATAAAATACTTAAAAATAAGATAGGAACCTCAAATAAAAAGCAAACACTTCAGAATGATGTAGATAATATGTTTATGAGCAACAAAAACAAATTAGTCAACGTACGTCATCAGTGGGCGAATATTATTAAATCATAAGAAACCAAGAAAAAAACAAAATTTGCAATAATTTCAAGGAATATTAGAATTTCAATCTGAAAACACTTACATGCATAGCCCATGTAGTCTATATTAATATGTAATACCATGGAATACACCATACGTGACTGTGCACTCGAAATCGGGTCTTTCGCAAATGTGTCCTGAGGCGATTTTTTGTTTGATTTATTTGAATAAAATACTTAAAATCATCATAGAAACCTCAAACAAAATGCAAACACCTCAGAGTGATGTGAAGAATATGTTTATGAGCAACAATAACAAATTAGTAAACATACGTCATCGGTGGGCGACAATTATTAAATCCTGACACCAATAAATACACAATATTTGCAATAATTTCCAGGAATATTGGAATTTCAATCTGAAAACACTTACATGCATAGCCCATGTAGTCTATATTGATATGCAATACCATGGAATACACCATACGTGACTGTGCACTCGAAATCGGGTCTTTCGCAAATGTGTCCTGAGGCGATTTTTTGTTTGTTTTATTTGAATAAAATACTTAAAATCATCGTAGAAACTTCAAACAAAAAGCAAACACAAATGTGAAGAATATGTTTATAAGCACTCAAATGGCTGGCCAATCCAGCCATAACCCCAGATCAATCGATATCAATAGCTAGTGTGACCACGCCTTAAAGATTTGTTTTGGTCTTCCTCGTCTTCTTCTTCTTGTGACCTCTTTCGCCTTGAATTAGTCATGCGAGAAGTAAATGCTATATTTGCATCGAATTAAAATTATATTTGGGTGTTTTCTTGTATTGTCGTCTATCATATTTTTCTCATACTCATAAAACGTCATTGAAGAAAGAAGTGCAATATTTTTTTTGTTGCATATATACTGAATAAACGATAGTTTCTCAACTCAGACCTCCTGTGACATCAAGATCAAGATTAAGCCATGAATTGTTGTGAAAAAGTCATTCCCAAGCCAATATAACGATAATATGACATTTGATTACAATCAAATCAGATTCAGGAATGGTGATTTCACAATATGTCGATAACCTGATGATTTTCCTGGCCGAGACCAACTTAATCAAAGAGTTATGACTTACTTGTATATTTTTATTATTGTACTACTCTGTATATACTGCACTTTTCTTGTTATAAAAACGTTTTGATATGAATGATTGTATATATTATGTGTCTGGCGTGAATGTCAATTACTATTCCCCATGTTTATTGTAAATACGTATTCGTACGTATCCTCCCCTATTGTATGTATTTTTGTCTCTCACCTCCCTTGACTAATGACTTTAGTTTTTGCCTTAGGGTTCAGGTTCCCAAGTATGAATGTGTGTGCATGATGCGTGACTGAAATTGTATGAATGTATGTATTGATTTCTATATGTAGAAATATAATATGAATAAAAAATAAATAATAAAATAAAATAAAATAATAAAAAAATAAAAATAAAAAAAACTATTAAAAAATAAATAATTTTTTAAGTAAAAGCAATATAGATGTCAATTTAAATGGCCTAATAGCCTATGGCCAAAATTTTTTTTTGTAGAGTTGTAATCACGAAGTAGTCAACGGTGGAGTAGGAGCTACGAGCTGATACGTGTTGCCTGTACCACAGTGTGTGTGTGTGTGTGTGTGTGTGTGTGTGTGTGTGTGTGTGTGTGTGTGTGTGTGTGTGTGTGTGTGTGTGTGTGTGTGTGTGTCTGTGCGACAGTGTGTGAGGGCATGCTTGCACGCGCACATGCATGCTCAATGTATAGGAGATTATACTTGATTGACGCGTAAACAGCTTCATGTCAATGACAATAAGGAAGCTAGAAAAAAATTTACACTGCCCTTTTTTTTTACCTGCCTGGCAATTCCATTGGTATATAAATGAGGAAAAATATTCTTGTAACTAGGTTGCTTTACTACACAGACACAGTCATGTTTCAGTCACATCACCAGTATCTGCGTGTCACCTATAGAAACGTTGCCTTGTCACTGGTTCGTATAATTAGGTGTCCATTCCGGCATCAGGATGTGAGCCAGTCCCGCCAGCTGCTGCGGAGTACAGCATCTCCAAATTATTCACATCCTTTCAGAGATGATTCATGTGGTGCGGCCACCCAGTGTTAATGACTTTGGCCCCACTCAGACTCCTCAGGTCCGTAGGGGATCGACATACGGCTTGGATAGGATACAATGACCTCCACTGATGACGGGCTCTTGAAACTCGGAGAGCACAACAATAGGCGTGAAACAGCAGCACGTGGGAAAGAAAGGCGAGTGGCAGTTCGGAAATTCACTATTTTTCGTGCAGATGAATAAGAACTTCATGCAATTTCCTTATTTCGATACATTCATAGCCAGCTTTCCCGCCTCTCTTGAATACCAAACTTAGTTTCTAATATTTCGAAAGGTGGTCCCATCCCTCACTGGCTCCTACAAAGCTTTACTTACACCGGCACTTTCATTCTTGAAATTACCGTCTCCGACACAAGTTGTAACCAAATCATTAGCAGTTTCTCTTCCTCGTAGTTAGGCAGGTTTTTTTCACCTTTTTTTACGTAAACTTGTCTCATAGTTTCATGTATAAAAATAGCAGATGCATTTCTTCCCCTATTTAAACTCCATGGTTCTTTCCTCGTGTTAACTTCTTCCTATGCAATGCGTCACCCATTAATCTCTCACCCTGTGTTCCGCTCTCCCAAGAGCCGACTGGTATCTCAGCTTTACAGGAAATGGTGTCTAGAAGGGCTATTTCCTGCCGCTGCGCCCTCCTATCCTCGTCCAAACCCACCATTCCCTCATTCCATTCCCAAGTTTCCTCACCTTCAAAATACAATATCAACTAATCCCGTCAACAAGGTTTACTCAGTTGTCATTCCACTCCACACCCTATCTCGACACTGTGAAGAGTTTCATGTTTTGTTCCCTGGCATTCTTCTAGTCATAATTAGCTCCATCACAAACCTGAGGTCAGAGCAGTTATCTACCGTATGCACCTGCTTGGGTGTACTCGTGTCGTGTTATTCACCATGGTCTGAAGGATCACGCTCTGAACTTGTAATCATCAGCCATTACCGAAAGCTCTCAAAACACATAGAGACGGATCTATGGTTAGGGCTGAGACCTCTCACACATCACATCCCGCCATCCCTTTGCTCAAGGGGGAGAATAACCACTCCCTGTCAGTGAAAAATCATAAGTGACCTGAGCTCTATTTAAACCAACACCCTGCAGGGTAAGAGGCGGGGACGTTGACGACTGACCCACGGGCGTGCGTGCGTGTGTGTGTGTGTGTGTGTGTGTGTGTGTGTGTGTGTGTGTGTGTGTGTGTGTGTGTGTGTGTGTGTGTGTGTGTGTATTTGTGTGTGTGTGTGTATTTGTGTGTGTGTGTGTGTGTATGTGTATGTGTGTGTGTGTGTGTGTATCTATGTGTCTGTATATGTGTGTGTGTGTGTGTGTGTGTGTGTGTGTGTGTGTGTGTGTGTATGTGTGTGTGTGTGTGTGTGTGTGTGTGTGTGTGTGTGTGGTGTGTGTGTGGTGTGTGTGTGGTGTGTGGGTGGGTGTGTGTGTGTGTGTGTGTGTGTGTGTGTGTGTGTGTGTGTGTGTGTGTGTGTGTGTGTGTGTGTGTGTGTGTGTGTGTGTGTGTATTTGTGTGTGTGTGTATTTGTGTGTGTGTGTGTGTGTGTGTGTGTGTGTGTGTGTGTGTGTGTGTGTGTGTGTGTGTGTGTGTGTGTGTGTGTGTGTGTGTGTGTGTCTGTATGTGTATGTGTGTGTCTGTATGTGTATGTGTGTGTTTGTATGTGTATATGTGTGTCTGTATGTCTGTGTGTGTGTGTGTGTGTGTGTGTGTGTGTGTGTGTGTGTGTGTGTGTGTGTGTGTGTGTGTGTGTGTGCTCTTGCAAGTTTTAATAACATATGCCAACATTTTGGGTTTTATTTAGCGTAGCAAACCATTTTTTTTCTTGCATACCCTCTTACTTTTCATAAAAAAATTATGTTATACCATACAATTCTATTTTGTGGACTACATATTCCTGCAACTGGCTGCAGGAGACCTGGGAGGTCTCACTCTACGAAGTCTAATTCAGACAAGGGGTCTTAAGGCAAAGCAGACGGGATACATATTAACAATACATGGTTCAGAATACATGAATTACTATACTAAAGACATCTTCTGGTTTGATGTATCACATTATATAAAAGCCATCTTCTCAATCCCTTTCAATAGTAACCCGATGATTTATTTTACATCATAGACCTTTTGGCATCACTAAGCATTGATGGAGACTTTTTAATAGTCGGCCTCCGCCCGTTAGTGGCTCAGGTTTTTTTTTTTTTTTTAATGACGCCTCGATTTTTTAACATTTTCTGCACCGCCACAAATGTATATAACATTGTAAGTACCATTTGAGGACAGTGTATGGCAGCAATTTTGGGTAATCTTTGGTCACTTGGCGGTAACACCAAAGAAAAGTGGCGAGCAGATATCGGGGAATCGAATCCGGGACCCTAAGTTCACAAGCCCGAACGCTTTGTTTATAAACAGAAACGAAGGAACGATATTGCTATTTCAAACACAATTTTTGGACAAATGCCTTCGTTGCCAAACAGGCCGGTAATAAATGAACACGAAGTCACTACTGAACGAGGCAAGTATATATATTTTTAGTGTATTTTCTAATCTTTTTACTGAGTTCTTGTTGTAATGAAAATTTTATATGTATACCTTAATTCTATGCAGTACGACTAATTTAACGTTTAGTGTGGATTTTGTGTTCATCGCTTTCTCTCTTTTATGCAATGGAACAAAAACCTAAATGCTGACTGAATCCTACTATTAGTATCAAACAGGCCAGAAAGGCAATGACTAATCAACACAACGATGTGCTGTTCCTGCGGACTAGAATTCAAATGTTTGATATCTATCGTTTTCAATCTGAAGGAGAACCACTTACATTTAATATCATATATATATATATATATATATATATATATATATATATATATATATATATATATATATATATATATATATATATATATATATATATATATATATATATATATATATATATATATAACACATAGTACGTTGGAATGTACTAAACATTTTTTTTAAACTAATCTGAAGAGTTGGCACATTGTCGTAGGTAGTGCAAGTATCATACAGCGAGTTGAATTTTATATCTACAGCATAACTGCAAATATTAGCGCACATTTCATTCGGACTCTCCCTTACCTGAAAGCTCGTTATCGTGTAATGAGGGGAAAAAAAACATGAGAGAAACACGTCCCTGAATAATTCCGAAATTCATTGGTTATTTGAAAAACGGAATGTCAAATACAGGTGTGATGATATCCATCTAACAAACGTACAATCAATAAATGGCTCCACAAACTTCAAATAACGTGGACTTAAAGAATTTTCCGTTCGTCACCCTCACGCATAGATAAACACAAAAAATCGATACGTGTGCATGGATTCTTGAGCTGATTTCGCGTCTTTAAATTCCCTGCATGCCGTTAATTAAGACATACAAATCCCGCCTACCGTCGATCATCATTCAAGTTCAATCCATACATGTGAATCACGAAATTACATCGTGATGGTTTTCATCATTTGCTCGAATAATAGCATCCGTAATGTCGAGCGTGGGACGTCCTTGTTATCTGGCAATACCCATTATCCATAAAATTAATTCACGTGTCAGCATGCAGTTACAAAATCAAAGGTGACGCAAAACAATAACAAGTTGAGCGGTATAGTTCATGGCACAAAGGAAAGATGAAAAAAAAAAAAAAATCTTCTTCAGCAACTAAGGATAATTTCTACCCATCCAGTTCTCTCTTCGTCCTTCACAAAACCCTTTCTTTCCGCTCGTCCTCTTCTTCCCATTATTTTATATTATCTCATCAATTTTTTCCTTACCGGCTATCATTTTTCTCACCTCTTCCCTCGTAACTATTCGCTTCATCTTTCCCCTCCCCATTTATCCTTTCTCCCTCCTTTCCTTGATCTCCCTTCCTCATCCTCCAACTCATTACTTCCTCTCTCCCCTTCAACCACTCTTTGTTTTTCTTTCTCGCCCAACGAACGTGGTTTGGCTCAATAAAACATTCGCGGACTTTCTACATAAATGAGGTATATGTGAAACCTTTTTTTCTTTGTTTTGTATTAAAATAGTTGTTCTTCCTCATGTATCGTCACTTACAAAATTTGATACCTTAAGAGTCTTTTATTGATGAGTATTTTTTATATTATTTTCTCTGCAAAATTTTTTTTCTCAGAAGTAGAATGACAGTATGAGCAGCAAATGCAGCCAGCAAGACGAAACGTTACTTTAAAATTAAGGTTAAGTATAAAGAATCTAAGTACGTAAAGAGACTTAGTACGTGAGGAAGTTCTTAGTACGTTAAACAGTGGAACCAGAAATAGAGAGAGAGACGCATTTGCAATTAAATGTTCCATATCTTTTTTGACTCGTCAACAGCGGCCAGGACAAAATCCCTGGAGGTACTTTAATGTAACATTATGACTTCACACGTCGAGTTTTAAAGGATTTGTGTCGCGGAGTTGCATAATTTGGAGGCTTATGTAACGTGTAACACAGTTTGTTTTCTTCTAGTAAGCTCTCTAAACGGTTTCTTCGAGTAGCGGCATTACCTTATTCCTTTTCATATGAATATAAATCCTACATTCTTGGCCTGCCTCCAATAATATAAAAGTAAGTAATGGAAGACTAACAACATTTTCCTTCTTTTCCCGTTCTTTTTTGAAGTGTGGATGTTCACACTGGTGGTGGAAACTGGAAATGAGTTTAGGATGATGATGAATGGTGATGAGACGTCCCTGATCGCGGTGCTTTATTGCCCAAGGAGACGACCTCTGAGCCCTGGCGCCTCCTCATCCAACGTTCACGTAGATCTCCTCCATCAGCGACTCCGCTTTTTCCTTGCTGCATCATAATGAAAATACTTCACAGTCTGGCAACACAACTATCCACTCATATGCCGATGATTCTATCTTACACTTTCCCACGTCTTTCTCCAGACGCTCACACCAGAAACAGGTAAATGACTCACGTGGAGACGCCACACAATGCTTAACTTCTGATCTTTCCTTAATTTCATATTGAGGAAAGGAAATTTTGTGTTGTTAAATGCCCCCAAACTAAAATTTTTCATCTATCCACTCAAGAAAATCTTCCAGACAATTATCCCCTCTGCTTTGATGACACACACCAGTCCCTCTCTTCTACATTGAACATCCTTGAACTATCCTTTACCAAAACTCTTAATTGGAAGTCGCATATTTCTTCTCTTGCTAAATCAGCTTCCAAGAAGTTAGGTGTCCTGTGTCGTCTCCAACAGTTTTCTCCCTCCACCAGTGGCTGACTTTGTAAAGTACAGAGTATGCATCTGACGCATGGGGAGTCTCCACGCACACAGATT
>JAXIVD010007878.1:17500-18948 GCA_036785275.1 Cancer borealis | reverse complement strand
GTGAGGCGGGAAGGGTGAGGTGATGTGGGGAAGGAGGAAGGTCGTTTGAACATTGTTACGATTTGCTTGGTTATATTATTGTTGTTATTGTTATTATAGTATTGTTATTTGTTCACGCGTTCATTCAGTCAGTCAGTCAGTCTGTCAGTCAGTCAGTCTCTCACTCACTCACTCACTCACTCACTCACTCACTCTTAACACTCAAAATCAGTTCTTATCAAGATCAGTCTCGTTTTCTACACACTTGTCGCGTTACCCTTTGATGGTGACACTCTGTTACGCACGCACTTTACACTCCACGCCTGTATTGACTTTCATTTTTAGGCCGAGGGATAAGGGCTCGTGATTCTCCGAACACTCGCAGCTCCTCAATTTTACTCTTTCTCCTTAAACGTTAACTGAGTATAATAGACTATAATCTTTTTTGGGAAACCTTATATATGGTCTAGTTTTTCCTTTGCCGTTAACGTTATTTTCTTGGCAGGGAATTAATTAGTGTGGATTGTATAATTAATCACTTTCTCTTTCCCCTTCAATAACTGAATGATAATTATTTTTTTCACCTCAGCCGTCGAGAATATTCCGTTTTATAATTTTATTTAACGGAAGAGAATTATTGTACGTGGGAAGTTAAAGGTGAGTGACTGACTGACCTTGTGTCCATTGGCTTGACCTCCGTTGACCTCCTGCAGGTGGAAAACGTCATCCCTGTTACGATACTCTGGAGAACCTGAGGAGGAGGAAGGAGAAAAATGGTGAGTGTTACCAAGTGATATATATTTTTTCTTCAGATGAATGGTAAAGGAAGTGCGGGAATTGGCTGTTCATTTTTGTCTCTTCTTTTTTGATGTTTCTCTTTTGTTTACTTTAATAGACATGAAAGGGAAGTAGTCGTGTTTACCTTTTTTTTTTCTTACTGGGAGTTTGAAAGGAGAGGAAGGGATTTCGGGCTAACTGGCTGCGTTATTCTTTTTTCTCTCCTTTTTTATTTTTTATTTTTTATGGTGTGTGATGTGTGTGTGCTAGGACGAGGAAGAGTGAGGCTCAGAGGTGTAGCAGTTCTTTCTCTATTTACATTTACTGATGAACGCTGGAAAGAAAAAATCCAGTTGAGTTCCCTGCATATTTTTTTTCCCTCGCTTTTATGTGCAATACTTGGCCAGGAAACTTCAATCTGTGTACGAAGTGGCAGGAAATGGATTAAATTGAATTGCGTTACGTATAAAACAAAACAAATTACCATGATTGGATATATTTCCTTTTCATTCATATTTGCCACAATTACGTTGCAGACACAATTTACGTTGCAGACAAGACGGATTTAACGAAGTCTTCCAAAATAGTCCTCATAATAATGTTATAAATGTAGCTACGGAGACTACTGGCAGTGAGAGAAAGTTATATGAAGTTTATGGCAAAGTTCATGTAGTGCCCCCACTTACCCACCC
>JAXIVD010007878.1:0-12500 GCA_036785275.1 Cancer borealis | reverse complement strand
TTTATAGTTTCGCGTTGACAGTAATTACTATTTGATGTTTTGTGTATAAGGAATACTAACAAGCTGTAGATATTCGCTTTTGTTTGACTTCCAGTGTTAGAGCGAGTGTAGGTGTTTGTTTCTTGGTAATATCATACAACTGAATATTTGTTTCACTTCACGACTGACTAACAACTATGTAATTATAGCTCACACTTTGATGACAGAAGATTATGAAAAAAACAATTACATTAATAGGCCTCAACGGTACGTGCAAGTAGTGTGACCTGTAGTGTGGCCTATAGTGTGACCTGTGCTTTTTAGTCACCCTGGATATCAAACATCACAACACAGCCATGCACATAACAAGGCCCAATCAGCGTCACATCACAAAGACATAACATCACACTTAACATCTCCAGTCACCAATAAGCACCACACAACATCACTTAACATACCATACAACCACACACACATCACAACAACAGTAACCACCACACACCGTCACAACATCACCATACACAACTAACCCCAATCCCCAGCAGGCGTCACAAACACTACTCTGCCCCATGCTAGCCCGTCACATGCTATTTATTACCTCGTCGTGGTGGACAACAACGCCGGCGGTGACGAAGACGTAGAGGTGGACAGTGACGCTAAAACCGGCCAGGGTGAGGATGACCGTCTTGGCGCGGTGCACGGTACAGACGGTGGGTCGCTGAAGCGGGTACTGTACCGCAATGAACCGCTCCACTGTAAACGCCACTGTCAACCACACACTCAGAGAACTTGAGACGGAGCCCAGGTAGATCTCCAGCTGTGGCGGTGAAAGGAGACAGGTGATTAGGTGAGCTGATTGCCAGGTGTGTTTTATAAGAGTCAGGTATACGGTGGGAGTGATGGGGTGAAGGTTGTGTTAGTGTTGGATAGGTGTGTTGGGGTAAGGTAGGGAAGGTGTTTGTGGGGTGGAGACGAGGATGAGGAGGTTAGGGAGACGTGGAGGTGTTGAAACAAGTGCAGTGTAAGTGTAAGTGTGCAAGGAAAAAATCTTTAATGTGTGTGTTTGGGGGGGGAATGTAGGAAGAAAATGGCCAAGGTGTCAGTGGAGATGTATCGATATGCGCGTGATGATGATGAAGACAAGGTAGTATGTGGATAGCAACACACTGGAGGAGAGAATACCTTTACATCCCCGTGAAAGTATGCAATATATCAGGGAACAGGACAGTGATTTACCAACGTGATGTATGTCAATGTAACGTAATCCAGGAAAGCTTTGATCATGAAACCTTACGTATAATCTTTTTAATCCCTTGTGTACGTCATCTCCGTTACTTCCGCGTTTTAATTTTAGACGAATTTTTTTCTATCATATTTTATCAGTATATAAAAAAAAAAAAAGGTTTCCGTCCTGAGTAAATTTTCTAAAAGTTTTCTTAATTATAGTGTTTTTCTGGAGTAGGAAGAGTTTTTTTTTTTTTTTTTTTTTTTTTTTTTTTTTTTTTTTTTTTTTTTTTTTTTTTTAAGTCCCTCAGGTGAAGCTCGTGTGTACCTGATCATTTGGTTTTCTGGAAATTTTCGAAGTCAGGAACCAATCGTACTTTTTCTTCACTTCACGTTCTTTTTCTATCTAATTGGTAGTTACTGTATCATCCTTGTCGTCGTCGTATATTCTAAAAGTTTCCGCCGCTGGGGAATAAACTTCTACGTATCTAAAAATTTTCTTTCCTTGAAATAAATTTAATCTTTCTTCCTTTTTCAAAACTCAAGATATCTGTGTGTAATTGTGATTTGTGGAGTCTGTTTTCTCTGTCTATCTATCTGTCTATCTGTCTGTCTATTTGTCTGTCTGTCAGTCACTCTCTTTCTAGCTCTCTCTCTCTAATAATTCCCAGTAATACCTTGGATAACTTTAGGTGTCTGGGACGTAATTGATAACCAGTCTCCTTATAAAATGATGAGTGGGTAGACATGAAGAAGGTCAAGGTGAGGCAAGTCTAGGATCACATCACCAATGCTCTCACTCCTGGACACGTGCCGAC
The DNA here is from genome assembly GCA_036785275.1 of Cancer borealis. NCBI lineage: Eukaryota > Metazoa > Arthropoda > Malacostraca > Decapoda > Cancridae > Cancer > Cancer borealis. Next base: position 10,479 of record JAXIVD010007878.1, on the reverse strand, counting down.
CATTACAACACAAAGGCATCAAGGTGTGTTAGTTGAGTCCTCTTGGTAGTGATAGACAAGTGGATGGTAGTTGTCTTGTCCTTCATTACGCGAATTCTATTTAACTTGTATTTGATTAGACTTATTTTTATTGGGTGATGAGGTTTGCAAGTTGTCGTGTTGCTAGTTAATTAGTGTACAGGTGTGTGGCTGCTGGAGGCGAGTCAGTGTTTATTCAATTAGTAAGTTATTAATATGTAGTGATTTGTGACCGACCGATAGTGGGCCGCTCCATGAAATAAAAATAGCTTTAGTGTTTATTCAGTTATTAAATAGATGAGATTATGATTGTATAAAGTTGTTGTGGTACTTCATGAAAAGATAATTTAGTTCCCAGAGTGCAAAGTGAAAAATGATGCTTCCGATGCAAGCTAATATTCCCTTTTTTTTTTTTTTTTTTTATGAATGTACGTTAATCATTAAAAGCCGTGAAAGTAAAGGAATATTTAGTAGTAATCTGTACTAATTATTTAATGAGTGAAAAACTATTAATACCTTACTTATTAATATTAATTTAGTCTTCATTGTCATTTAATAGTCATCTTATAATTACATCATGAAAGAAATATTTTTTTAATCTCATTTTGGGAGAGGAGATAATGATAATGTTGCATGTATTTCTCTCTATCGTGTCTTTCCTTCCTTTTCGTGACTTCAGACCAATTAGTAAATGATCAAATCGTATCACGGAAACAAATGAACCTGCAGTGACATTTCCTCACGTCGTTTGCCTTCAAGAGGTTGTTGATTGCGTCTGTAAGGGAAGTGATAACTCATCTTCACCTTGGACGACCGGCGAAGAGCTGCATTGACTGGTTGGTTAATTTGAGACTGGTGCTGGAAGGGTTGTTATGGCTTGTTAACTATTTAAGACATGCGTGTTTGTTTATTTTAATGTTAGCAAGGAATATGTATGGTTGGTGTTGGTGTATGGTGATGAGTGGTCCGGTTTTGTTCTGGTTTTGGGTAACGAAAGGAAGGTCAAAGGTTTATTAATTCTGTTTCCTATTGATGTCAACGGTATGTGTGTGTGCGTGTGTGTGCGTGTGTGTGTGGGGGGGGGGGGGAGTGTAAACCTTGACTCTGGAACAAATGATGATTTGAGGTCGACCACAGGAAATTGAATATTCCCATGTCCACCTACACAGGAATTTGGAATGCGAAATACCTTCAGCCACCACCACCACCACCACTACCACCACCACCACAATCACAACCATTCTCATTTTTACCACTGCCACAATCACCAACAAGTACAATGACAATGACAGAAATAGCAGCAGCACCAATAACAGCAAAGCGTTTAAGATTCCACTCAGAAAAAAAGTTTGTATTGTGCAGTGTGTGTATGTGTGTATGTGTGTGTGTGTGTGTGTGTGTGTGTGTGTGTATGTGTGTGTCTGGAGGTGGGTGACGACACACACACACACACACACACACACACACACACACACACACACACACACACACACACACACACACACACACACACACACACACACACACAAAACCCCTTCACCACCACCTCTTACCTGGCACATCACATTGATATTAAAAGTGTTGAAGCCCAGTAGGTCCAGCCACACCAAGAACAGTATGAACAAGTAGGTCACGTCCGCCACCGCCAGGGCAGCCAAGTAGTAGCTAGACGACCTCATGCGTAGTCTGGTGTTGAGGAAGACCACACACGAGAGGAGATTCCCGACGAAACCCACAACGATGAGGAGCGGTACGTAGTAGAGGTTGAGCTGCCGTACCACACCCCACTGCTCGTCCGTAAAGTTATAGTGTTCGTAATCGTAAAAATCCTCGTACTGTTGGTAGGCGGGCGGCGAGGGCGAGGGCGAGGAGGAGGAGGAAGACGAGGATGACGTGGTGTAAGATGATACTGAGGAGGATGAGTTTAAGTCTGATATTCCTCTTTCAATGATCGCACCAACCCCGCCGCCACCTCCACCGCCGCCGCCGCCACAGAATGGTAAAAGGTTTGTCACATTCAAGAAGCGACATGGGTTCCTTAAGTCGAATGAAGGGCGTGAGGCATGGGGGGTAGGGGGCAGGGTGAGGACAGGGGGCGGGTCACTACCATTCATGCCTCCAGGTCAAAACAGGGTCACCCCCACCTCATCCTCTTGGTGGTGGTGGTGGTGGTGGTGGTGGTGATGGGGGGCGAGCCTCTGCTGACCCCCATTTCTGTTCACTCCCTGCTAACCCCTACCCAGCATTCTCACCTGTCTTTGTTGACCTTAATTAAGGCATTTGTTTCCAAGGTGTCGTCATATAATTGATCACTTTTTCACTTTTTTTTTTTTTTTTTTTTTTTTTTTTTTTTTCTTTTTTCTTTTAGTCACCTTTGTTTTTTTTTCTGGCTCTTCCCGTCTGTATTTTTTCCATGAATATAATGTGCGAGTCTGTGTTTACTTCCGGGTTTGGAATGGGTTGCGTCAATGTTTATGTAAATTTTTTTTTTTCTCTTTTTTTCTTTTATTTATTTATTCTGCATTTGTGTTAATTGTTTAGCTTTTTTTTTTTTTTTCTATTGGGTAATATTTCACGCCTTTGTTTGCTCTCTCTTTTATTTATTTTATTATTCTCTCTCTCTCTCTCTCTCTCTCTCTCTCTCTCTCTCTCTCTCTCTCTCTCTCTCTCTCTCTCTCTCTCTCTCTCTCTCTCTCTCTCTCTCTCTCTCTCTCTCTCTCTCTCTCTCTCTCTCTCTCTCTCTCTCTCTGGGGTCAAATAACAGCAGGTCTCCTTCCCTTGAGACACAGCATGGTGATTGTTCTTCACTCCACCATTAAGATCGCTCCAGGTGGTAGGGAGTCGAGTGGAGGGGAGTGGAGTGGAGGGGAGTGGAGTGGAGGGGAGTGGAGTGGAGGGGAGTGGAGCCTCGTCGCCACCACACCTAGTAAACAAAACACTTCAACACTATATTGCCTTACATATAAATTTCACTTTAGAATTACTGTTGCGAGGTGTCACTGTCCGTTTTCACTGTATATTCACTGTTTTCACTGATGGTTCTCACTATTAGGTTCCAGAACTATTAATGTCTGCGTATTTTTCACTATTTTCATTCATTATCAAATCACTGTTGCATAAAATTCGAGTTGGTTTTATTTTCACTGTACACATAAACAAATGTTCACTGTTCAGTCACTGGTAGGTGGAAGTGTGGTCATTTTTCACCCACACACCCACCCACATACACACACACACACACACACAGAAACGTACACTTGTTACCGTCACTGTGATTATGTGATACAAATTTCTCTCGTTATTCACACTGTATCTTTATCTCTTTGAATATCTGCAGATGGGAAAGAATAATATCACACTATTCTGGTCTAGCTTACATTCCTAACATGGCAGTGACTATCAGAGTTCCCATTAGTCCGTTGCCATACACTCATCCTTCTCACTCCCATGTCCGCTACACGCACTAGTCTCCCTTTACTCACAGCCTCGTATATACTGCATATCTTATTTCAATTCCTCACCCTCTGGCTTCCCTTTGTACCTTGTTAAACCAAAGGGGGAAGTGATCAATGCTTTCAATAATTCTGTAACGTCGATTTTCTTGGATTTAGAAACAGTGGTTGAGAGACAATGGTTGGGAGATAGTGGTTGTGAGATAGTGGTTAGGAGACAGCGATTGAGAGACAGTGGTTGAGAGATAATGGTGATAGACAATACTAAGAAGACTGGTAGAAAGACAGTGTTGGTAGACAGTGGTAGAGAGAGAATGACGATATTGAAAAGATCTATTTTTAATCTCAAATAACACGCAGTACTAAGTGAAAGAAAACAAAATAAAAGAAGAACCGATCAACTGATACACAACTCACCTTCATCAATATTTCGTAAACAAGAAGTGTAATAGAAGTTATCGTTATATCTGTTTTCAATACGAGTGATTTTACAGTACCCCGTTCACCGTTACGCCTTTAATGTCCTCACGTCACTGTAGCAGCAAAATAAAACTCACAACCCATTCTCATTTCCTTTATTCTAATCGCAGCACGTGTACCCTTTTATCCTGCTAAGGTACGATAAATAGATGAATAGTGTAGAAGCATCTTTTATTCTGTTTTGTCATCATTTCCATTTCGTTTTCTTTCAACAAATAAGGTTTTGCTATAACTTTTTCCCATTCAGTATTGTGTTGTTGAGAGGAGGGAGGGAGGGAGGGAGGGTTTGGTGGATGGGTGGGTGGATGGGTGAATGAATGAGTGAATAGGTGGGTAGGAATGGGACTTTTGACTCTTATTTCCTTACTCGTTTACCCAATTACTGCAAAATATGATATTCTTGTTAAGTAGATAACGACCCAATTATCCAGGATGTATTGTATTCCTTCCTCCTCCTCCTCCTCCATAAATATGCCTCGATAAGTACCTAACATCAAATCCCCGGCTGACACTGTTCTCTTCAGGCAAATTAATCATCTATTTTGTAGTTAGAGAAATCAAACAGCCTAGTAAGGACCTGTAGCCCTGTTGTTATTTGTATTCCTTTGTAACTCTTTGTAATCATCCTGTTGTAATCCCTACATAGTCATCTCCCCTTACCCTGCTTTTTCTTTTCAACATTTGACGAATAATTTTCCTTCTGCTTCCCTCCCTTTCGCCTCTCCTGATACCATTCTAAGCAGACTCAGACTTTGGGTAAAAAAAATGTTATGCAAATCCATCTCCCATTATCACTAAAGAGGAAGGTTTATAATCAGTTGTAACATTGGATCAGAAACCTGGAGTCTTACAAAAGTCATGGAACGAAGACTTCAAAGTGCCTAAAGGGGAATGGAGAGAATATTGTTTGGCATAACATGGAGAGATAGGAAGAGAACATCATGGATTAGGAAGCAGACCAGAGTTGAACACATCTTGAACACAATTAAAAGAAAAACGTGGACATGTGCAAGACATACTGATATTAGACAGACAACTAGGATAGCAGAATAAATACCAAGGGACAGTAAAAGAAAGCAGGGCAGACAGAGAACTAGTGGAGAGACGAGTTTAAAAAAATCTGCTTGGATGGCCTGGAATAGACAGGCAGCAGATAAAGATGAATAAAGAAGGTTGGGGAGGATTTTTCTCCTGCAATGGACTCATAGAGACTGATAATGATGATGAAATAATGATGAGACATTCTCTCTCTCCCCGCTTCTCTCCTTACCTTTCCTTGAATTACCTTTGTCCTCATCCTCATTTTCTCCCTCATATTTCTGTCGAGTCTTTCACCTCGCCTTCTCCTTGCCTGATCCAAAACACTTTTCTTTTCTTTCCTTCTTTCTCTCCCTACTCTTGGTGGGTCATCCTTTTCATTAACCTACCCCGCTTCTGGCCTTGACAACTTCAGGCTGTGATCCAAGTTTTTCCTCCTGCCCTCCTACGCCTTCCAGCACGCAATATCACCACGCTACCCATCCACTCGCTCGTCGTACAAACAGAGTTAATGAAAATTGGAGCACCCACAGGGGACAGCTTGTGCTTGTAACCCTTGAATGAAGCCCAGCTGGTTCTTGTGTTCCCTTCTGAGGCTTGTGTATCTAGGGCAAGAAGTGTCCCTCGCGTGTGTTAGATGTGGAAGGGAGGAGAGTGTGGTAGAGGGAAGGATGGAAGGTTAAGTATGAAGGGAGGAGGAAGATGAGATGAAAAGAACGTTATTTTTGTTGTGATTTGCATATTGTACCTGTAGAGACAAAGTTTGGTGTGTGTGTGTGTGTGTGTGTGTGTGTGTGTGTGTGTGTGTGTGTGTGTGTGTGTGTGCGTGTGTACGTGTGTGCGTGTGTGTTTTTGTAATGAAAAATTGTACGCAAAATTGGAGCATGTTATTGTGCAAAACAAAACTAATTAATTGTTTCTGGACACACATATAAACACACACACATGAACACACACACACACACACACACACACACACACACACACACACACACACACACACACACACACACACACACACACACACACACACACACATTAATAGGTAGAAAGATTGATTAAATAGAAGTAGGATCTGACCCCGTCACTATTTTTAATCAGATTTCAGATTGCATGGCTGATCAAATGTGTGTAATTACAATGGTTATATGGGTGTATTCGGAGAGAGAGAGAGAGAGAGAGAGAGAGAGAGAGAGAGAGAGAGAGAGAGAGAGAGAGAGAGAGAGAGAGAGAGAGAGAGAGAGAGAGAGACGCAAATTATTATTCAAACAGCCAATTAGGAGAGTTAATAGACACACAAAATGACAGAGATTCCCATGAAATGATACAAAAGATAGAATACAAACCACACGCATTTTATAAAGCACACAATCCATCCTGTCCTAACTTCCCTTCATCTCCCTTGATTACCTGCACGGAACAGCCAAGTTAAAATGTGTTATACGAGATATTTCAAACAAAAATGCAATCACATCAAGTTTTTTCGTTTTTAATTTCTTGCTACATCATTTAATGCAGACAAGGAATCAAATATTTATACTGGATACGTTTAAATCTATACTTTATTCATACATACATTTTCAAATCCCTCCTCTTTTTTTTTTATCGGAATGGAAGTATTAATATGCAAATACTTTAAGCACCTTGACTTACACGAACAAATGCAACTATTTATATAAGTTACCTAGCCTAACCTAACCTAACCTAACTTAACTTAACCTAACTTAACCCAACATAGACATTCTGAAACACATTGCTAACATTCCTGCTTTTGGGGGAATGTCTAAATATGTCTAGACTCATAAATTTCTTTCGGTCATTGTCAGAAGGAAGAAAAAAAGGAAAGGTAGTAAGCAAGGTATTTACGAACATCGACAAACTCTTTTACTTGTACCATATTAGACGGTTAGGAGACTGTATTGTGGCCTGGTCTAAGATGTTATGAATAGCTTATATAATGACCTCCTGGAAAGGGGGAAATAGTTACGATCAATATAGAGAATGAGAGAGAAGAAAAGAGAGAGAGAGAAAATTAAAACTGTGTAAGAAAGATGACAATGTATATCTTGGGTTTAATGAACTCTCAAGGGTGTTCTTGACATCTCATCTCTGCCGTGGTGATGACGGAAGGATGAAGATGTGTTGTGTGTCTCTAGTAATAGCAGGTGAATGTGCTGCAGGGAGAGGTGAGAGGATGGAGGGAGGAGGTGCAGGAGGCAGACAGGAAACGTGGAAAGGAAGAGGAAGAGGAAAGAGGGTAAGGGATGGAGAAAGAGACACAATGAGAGAGAGAGAGAGAAAAAAAAAAAAAGAGATAGAGAAAGTCTGGTTCTATTTGTGTCAAGATATGTGTGACCTCTTAAAGCGCGATCAGACACACACACCCACACACACACACATACACACACGCGCACACACACACACACACACACACACACACACACACACACACACACACACACACACACACACACACACACACATACACACACACACACACACACACACACTTTAATGGCTCTGTCAGCTGCCTCTTCACTTCCTGCTAATGATTTTCTCTCTCTCTCTCTCTCTCTCTCTCTCTCTCTCTCTCTCTCTCTCTCTCTCTCTCTCTCTCCTCTCTCTCTCTCTCCTCTCTCTCTCTCTCTCTCTCTCTCTCTTTATCCTTCGTTTCAACATTATTATGCATTGTTGTTTATGTATATTATTTATGCGTTGCTATATTCATCATCTTCCCGCCAGACGAGAGTGAATGACTTAACAGAGAACATGGCGGACACTTTCATCTCGGGGTTAAAGAAAAAAAAGAAAGTGATGTAACTTTTTCTCACATCATATTTTATTTTTTAGTTGGTTGGTTGTGAGGGAAAGGATGGAAGTGGAAGGATTGGACTTTATTTCTCACTCTATTTCTCTTTTCTCTCTTTTTTTTTTTTTTCTCTCTCTCTCTCTCCCTCTCTCTCTCTCTCTCTCTCTCTCTCTCTCTTCTCTCTCTCTCTCTCTCTCTCTCTCCCACTTTGCTTTCATTGACCTATTTCTATGAGCATGAAGACTAATTGACAGCTTGGAAATATAATAATAATAATAATAATAATAATAATAATAATAATAATAATAATAATAATAAATAATAATAATAATTTCCCACTTTAATTGAGTGCGTGACTGTAGCGCCTCAAACATGCACCCATTTTTTCCCCTGAGTTTTTTTCCTTTTTTTTTTTTTTTTTTTGCTTACAGAGTTTCCCGGAGAGGTATTTCCTAGAGCGTACTGAGTTTTTTTCCCTTGATTTTTTCCAGAGTTATTTTCGTCTTTTTTTTTTCTCCCACCGTTACATATATTTTTTTCCCCTGCATACACGTGTCTATGTGACTATACTTAATATGCGTGATGTGTGTGTGTGTGTGTGGTGTGTGTGTGTGTGTGTGTGTGTGTGTGTGTGTGTGTGTGTGTGTGTGTGTGTGTGTGTGTGTGTGTGTGTATATGTTTTAGAGAAAGAGAGAGAGAGAGAGAGAGGGAGACAAAAAAAAAAAAAGAGAAAGAGAAAGAGATAGAAAATAAAAACTGAATGTCTCTCTTCTATTCATCATAAGGAAAAAAGAAAAAATGAAAAAAAGGGAAACATTATGAGGCGGCTCAGGAAGGATATAGTGTGTTGTTTTCTAGTGTGTTGCTTCCCAGTGTGTTGTTCTCCTTCCCAGTGTGTTGTCCTCCCTTCCAGTATATCCAGTTGTGTTAACATATAGGTTTTTGTGTTGCGTTTCCAGGTCACCTAACACATGGCGCTGTATTGTGTTGCTCGAGTGTTTCTTTGTCACGGGCCGATGTTTTGGGTGCTGTGTTTGCAGTGGTAGTAGTAGTAGTAGTAGTAGTAGTAGTGGTGGTAGTAGTAGTAGTGGTAGTAGTAGTAGTAGTAGTAGTAGCTGTTAGTCCCTTTCAAACCAGGAATATACATGAGAGATAAAAGAGAGAGAGAGAGAGAGAGAGAGAGAGAGAGAGAGAGAGAGAGAGAGAGAGAGAGAGAGAGAGAGAGAGAGAGAGAGAGAGAGAGAGAGAGAGAGAGAGAGAGAGAGAGAGAGAGAGTGAGAGAGAGAGAAAATTAGGTTGCCCTTATAAATTCGAGTGGTAACAGGAACGTGCTAGAGGCGTGACGCTTTTTAACAAAGTTTGAGCCGGAAAATTACCCTCAAGTTTGTGCTCGCTTTCCTCTCCCGTTTTCTTTTGGGGAGAACATGGAAAGCAACATAATTTTAGGCCCGTTGAATTATGCATGACGAAAAATGTCCATTGTGCATTGAAACACCTCGGAAGCATGATGAATTTCAATGTTTCATATTATTCAGTTATTCATAGCGGTTTTTTAATCGTTTTCTTCTCGTGTAACTAATTTTTTTTTATACTGTTTTAGTTTCCATTAATTTTGTGTTCGTTTGAGTGTTATAATTTGTGTTAATATATGTTGCGTCAAATTTACGCCGTGTTCTGTTGTGTGTTCATTTATAACCGTCTGGACACTGTAGCGGAAGCGTAGGTGTTGAACTAGGTTAGTGTTGCGTGTCAACACTCCACCTTTTGTGTCGCAATGACAGGTTGTGTTTGTGTTGGCGCGTGTTGTGTACCTTGGTAGCCCTGGTCTTGTTCCTGAACGAGCCTACCTACCTTTGTTTACGAGCGACTACCTTCTCCTCCTCCTCCCCCTCCCCCTCCTCCTCCTAATCTTCCTCCTCCTCCTCTTTTTCCTCTTCCTCTTCCTCTTCTTCCTTCTCCTTCTACTAAGCCGCATCCAGAAAGCCTCCTCTAATTAGTAACTTAAGGAGACGGGAAGCTGTTGGAGACTCGCCCAGCTGATTGGATTTGTAGTCAACTTTTGAGGTTGACTGCCACTCAATATCCTGGCCTCGACTTAGATAGACAGGCTCATGAGATACGGATCAGCTACCTAATCCTTCCTTTTCCACCACCAATTTCATCTGTCCTTTCTTATTTCCCTTTTCTTTCCATAATTTTTTTTTTTTTTCTCTCTCTTTCCTGCTATACTGTTCCCTACGGCTCTTTTTAATGAAGTCTTCTGCTGTAACTCTTTAAGCTTTTTTTTCTTCTTCAGCAGAGGATGTTAGTACTTTAATAAGGGACATGTAGGTTTATTAATACTGATCATATTTGTTAGATGGAAATACGGTAGAAAGTCTATTTTATATTGAAATTTATATAAGGCACACAGCTGAGTTTTATTTTATTCAATTCATGGTCTTTTAAACGTATTGAGGTCTTGCATAAGATTAATTTATTCTTGGCCGCAACTAACTCACTACTTTGCTTTCACTAACTTAGTCCGCTAAATATTAAATTAAGTCTAACAGCATCACTGCAAGACACTTTCCAACATCAATGCAATCTATATATTCTCCCTTGAATGGAAACGGTAATGGCTGTAGCCCTCTAGTGGTGGCTTTAAGAAACATCAAAGCAAGATGACCTGCAAGGTACTCC
>JAXIVD010007877.1:0-18949 GCA_036785275.1 Cancer borealis | reverse complement strand
GTAAGCCTTGTGAGCCTTGTGAGCCTTGTAAGCCTTGTGAGCCTTGTGAGCCTTGTGAGCCTTGTGAGCCGTGTGAGCCTTGTGAGCCTTGTGAGCCTTGTGAGCCTTGTGAGTCTTGTGAGCCTTGTGAGCCTTGTGAGCCTTGTGAGTCTTGTGAGCCTTGTGAGTCTTGTGAGCCTTGTGAGCCTTGTGAGCCTTGTAAGCCTTGTGAGCCGTGTGAGCCTTGTGAGTCTTGTGAGCCTTGTGAGCCTTGTGAGCCTTGTAAGTCTTGTAAGTCTTGTAAGCCTTGTGAGCCTTGTAAGTCTTGTAAGTCTTGTAAGCCTTGTAAGCCTTGTGAGCCGTGTGAGCCTTGTGAGTCTTGTGAGCCTTGTGAGCCTTGTGAGCCTAGTAAGCCTTGTAAGTCTTGTAAGCCTTGTGAGCCTTGTGAGCCTTGTGAGTCTTGTGAGCCTTGTGAGCCGTGTGAGCCTTGTGAGTCTTGTGAGCCTTGATGAGCCTTGTGAGCCTTGTGGGTCTTGTGAGCCTTGTTAGCCTTGTGAGCCGTGTGAGCCTTGTGAGTCTTGTGAGCCTTGTGAGCCTTGTGAGCCTTGTGAGCCTTGTAAGTCTTGTAAGCCTTGTGAGCCTTGTGAGCCTTGTAAGCCTTGTGAGCCTTGTAAGCCTTGTGAGCCTTGTAAGCCTTGTGAGCCTTGTAAGCCTTGTGAGTTGTGAGCCTTGTGAACCTAATGAGCCGTGTGAGCCTTGTGAGCCTTGTAAGCCTTGTGAGCCGTGTGAGCCTTGTGAGCCTTGTGAACCTTGTGAGCCTTGTGAGCCTTGTGAGCCTTGTAAGCCTTATGAGCCGTGTGAGCCTTGTGAGTCTTGTGAGCCTTGTGAGCCTTGTGAGCCTTGTGAGCCTTGTGAGTCTTGTGAGCCTTGTGAGCCTTGTGAGTCTTGTGAGCCTTGTGAGCCTTGTGAGCCGTGTGAGCCTTGTGAGCCTTGTGAGCCTTGTGAGCCTTGTGAGCCTTGTGAGCCGTGTGAGCCTTGTGAGCCTTGTGAGCCTTGTGAGTCTTGTGAACCTTGTGAGCCTTGTGAGCCGTGTGAGCCGTGTGAGCCTTGTGAGCCTTGTGAGCCTTGTGAGCCTTGTGAGCCGTGTGAGCCGTGTGAGCCTTGTGAGTCGTGTGAGCCGTGTGAGCCTTGTGAGTCGTGTGAGCCTTGTGAGCCGTGTGAGCCGTGTGAACCTTGTGAGTCGTGTGAGCCTTGTGAGCCGTGTGAGCCTTGTAAGCCTTGTGAGCCTTGTGAGCCGTGTGAGCCTTGTAAGCCTTGTGAGCCTTGTAAGCCTTCTGAGCCTTGTGAGCCGTGTGAGCCTTGTAAGCCTTGTGAGCCTTGTGAGCCTTGTGAGCCGTGTGAGCCTTGTGAGCCTTGTGAGCCTTGTAAGCCTTGTAGTAAGCCTTGTGAGCCTTGTGAGCCGTGTGAGTCTTGTGAGCCTTGTGAGCCTTTGTTCTGGTCAAGTAACATCACCCAAGGATCTGCTGCAGCCTCACTCTTGTCTCAGGGGAACTGAACGAGACTTTTCTTGTTTTACCACTTTAATTTAAGTCTTTTCATCAAGTTTTTCATTGTTTTCCTTTGATTTAAACTCTTTGCTCTGAACCATTACTGAGGCTGCTGATCTTACTAACTAAGGATGTGATTGGCAATCATAACCTTATGTCGAAACTTAGTTATTTACGCATTTTTTCCATTATCATTATCATCATTATCTTGGTGTTTTTACATCATTAGTCTTCCCATAAACATTCATATAATTGGAAAATCACTTGTTATGATTGATTCCACGTTATATTTTTTATATCTATTTTTATATAGTCATTATTTCTTATCAGTCGAGTGTTGTGCCTAATGAGCACCAGCACCAGCACCAGCACCAGCACCAGCACCAGCACCAGCAGCAGCAGCAGCAGCAGCAGCACCTGCCGTGTGCTGAATGGCTTCACGCTGGCGGGTACATCGTTTGCCAAATTTACCACTCGTGAAGGGTTTCTAATGTAGTAATCAGCTCTTTTCTCGAACTCTTCTATTTATTAATTTCAAACTGGCATTTTCTCTTTTCTTACGATATTTTGTTCCACTGGTATTGTTCTTTCTTCATAACTTTCCACCATTACACTCCTTCCTTCCACGGAGACTTCGCTCACCGAACTCTCTAAAGGTTTTCATTACTTTTCGTTTCAAATCTCAATGCCTCCCAACTTTCTAAACTTCTTCGTAATTTTTCTGTCGGGATTCCCTGTGGACGTGTTGAGCAGTTTATCAAAATCTTATCTGATTTACACAGAAAACTCTTAAACATTGTGTCTTCGAAACTACATTTGTATTACATAAAATTTTGCTTTTTGTTTTGAGACTAATATATTTTGCAAATACTCAAACGACGCTGACAGATGCTAACATTCGTCTCCTTTAATGGCCCTTTACAAGCCTCCCTTGTACACGTATAAATGGTGTATATAAAACAAGTGAATCATTCTACCACCGACCCTTCTGGGCGCGGCGTGTCTGAACCAATAAATTCCTGTGTAGCAATAAAGGGTTGCAGTAGACCTTTGTAGTGGGAGGCAGACCGAGGGCCGCCCTGATCGCCTCCGGGGTCTGGCTGCGACCATAAGTTGTTGGGTCATTGAGGAGTAACTGAACGGAATGTCCCACAAACAACATGAGAGTGAAAGGAATTCGAAAAAAAGACTTGAGGATGTTTTTGAGTCTGTTGGATCTTCAAGTTAGAGTAAAAGAAAATACCGGTAAACATTCCCGTAGAGTTTAAAGTTCATACAATTGATCATTGTATTGTATAGTTCAAGTACGTATCGCGCACGTGTGAATAATTGACATTGTCGCTTAGGTGCGTTGATGGATGTGTGGGGGCAGTGTACGGTAACAGAAAGGCAATGCAGCAACAACACCTCACTAATACAGAGAGAGAGAGAGAGAGAGAGAGAGAGAGAGAGAGAGAGAGAGAGAGAGAGAGAGAGAGAGAGAGAGAGAGAGAGAGAGAGAGAGAGAGAGAGAGAGAGAGAGAGAGAGAGAGAGAGAGAGAGAGAGAGAGAGAGAGAGAGAGAGAGAGAGAGAGAGAGAGAGAGAGAGAGAGAAAGAGAGAGACTACTAGCCTTCTTGTTCATGTCCTAGTCGCCCAAACGGTACGCACGGCTAATCACCACACAGATTAACACTCGTTGTTTCCAGCTGCAGAAGGGAAAGTTACACGAAACTCATTAAAAGTCTTACACAGGCGAACGAGACCCCGCCCTCTGCCCCGCCTTTGAGAGGGAGCTGAGGCGAGGTGACGAAAGGGAAAGCAAGAGGCAAGGAAAGAGAGGAGGGGAAGTGAGAAATTGGAGAGGGAAGGTGAAAGATCGTTAGGGACGTAAATAATGGGGAAGGAGAAGGTCAAGAACGATAGAGGAAGAGAAGAAGTGGTGAGGAAGGACAGAGAAGGAGATAAGAAATATGAGAGGAGGAGGAGTAAGGGAGAGAAGCAAGCGAGAAACATAGAAAAGAAAGAAAAGAAAACGGTGAAATGAAACGAGAGATGAAAAGGTGAAGTGAAAAAGGATTAGGAGATAGAAGCATGATAATGATTAAGTTAGTGATCTTTTTGTCACCTGTAATTCGTAAGATGATTAGCAGTTTGTATGTAAAATGTCCATTGCCTCAAACAAGTTATGGTATCAAGTATGTGTTACTGTTAATGTATTTCTACTGAATCATGTTAGTTTGTGTTATATACTAATAATAATAATAATATGTTATGTTCAGTGTTGCGTCTAAACTGATTCCTATATTGCGTGAAGCGACAAAGTATAGTTTCACGTGCTTGCTAGAGACGCTCCCTTCCAGTCTCTTTTTCTTCTTCCGATCTCTCTTCTTTTTTTTCTTCTTATACCTCCCTCGCTGCCTCTCCCTTCCTGGAAAACGAGACTCGAGCTGCCATCTTTGCTTTCCTCTCTTTCTTCCCATCTTCTCCCTTCCCTTCCACTCCTCTATTTATAGCTTCCTTCTCTTCCCTCCCTTTGCTTTTTTTCTTCATTTCCTCCATTCAGGACTTCTATTTATCCCCCAAAACATTCTCATTCTTAGCTGCGCACCCACTTCCATCTGTACCTCCTCCTCCACTTTTCCCCTCTTCACTTCCCTCCTTCTCTAACCCTCATTGCCCTTCCCTCTCCCTTCCAACCGGATAAGGTTAAGCTTTAATTTGTTTGTTTAATTTTTCAAAGGTGTATATTTGTTCGCCTTTGAAATTAATGTTAAGCGTTCAAGGCGGTACTGTTGTTTCATGAGGCTCGCAGACGAAGGCATTGCAATCAGCGAGGCGGAGGCAGCAGACACTAATAGTCTGCCGGGCCCGATGGATGAATGGATAAATGGATGGATGGATGGATGCTGCGATTGTCTGCTGAACACACACACACACACACACACACACACACACACACACACACACACACACACACACACACACACACACACACACACACACACACACACACACACACACACACACACACACACACACACACACTGTTTG
The DNA here is from genome assembly GCA_036785275.1 of Cancer borealis. Classification (NCBI taxonomy): domain Eukaryota; kingdom Metazoa; phylum Arthropoda; class Malacostraca; order Decapoda; family Cancridae; genus Cancer; species Cancer borealis. The sequence continues at coordinate 14,391 of JAXIVD010007877.1, read as the reverse complement.
GTAGTTCAATGGTATCGTCTCGGCTTGTCACTGTGCAGGCTCGTGTTCGCGCCAGTGACTAATATGTTGGGCACATCCGCAGATCGATTACACTGGCAACACACACACGCATAGGTCAGTTGCTGGTGGATACTTGCACGTTGGATGGCATAGAGTGTTGGTTTGTTTCGTCTCTTGGGCATTTACGCATATTTACCTATGTCATGTATTGTATAGTTTATGTTCCCTTGTTCTTTTTATTTTGACTGGTGGTTCCGGTGCCGTCTATACCATAAAAAGATAGTTTGATGAATGAATGGATGGTTTTGGTGACTAATAACAAGTACTGTACCTTCAATATTATTTGTCAACCTTGTTTTTCATCTAGAAAGTTTTATACATTTACATGTCCTACCATTGCTGATTTATTTAATTTTTGGAGCAGTTATCTATTCCGGTTTTTCTCATAAGTTTATTTTCTGCAGTTTTGTGTTGAATTAATATTAACTCATCCTTTTTTCTTCTTTTGTCTTACAGATGTGTGCGGTTCCTGTGCCTCCCAATGTGAGTATTCCAATTGTTTATCACACTTCGTGGTTTACTGTGTTGTTTTCTTGAAGGGAAATAGTTTACAGCTTATTTCTTCCGTCGTTGTTTATAGAATTGGTTTTTGTGTTTAACGTGAATTTTATGTCTGCTTTTGCGTCTTGTTCTCATGTATGTAAGTGTTTTCGTTGTGTGTGTGTCTGTGTGTGTGTGTGTGTGTGTGTGTGTGTGTGTGTGTGTGTGCAGAGTTGCCAACTCCCAGTCACTACTTGTCGCTAGACTAGTCATAAAATGTCGCTAAAAATCGCTAAAATCACAGGAAAAAATCTCCGAAAAAGTAGCCGAGCATAAAATCCTACTTTTACTACGAAAAACGTTATTATGGAATCCGAAAATGCTGCCTACTTGTAAGGTGTACGCAAATATTTTTCTTAAGTAAAAAGTGTTTACGTATAGCTCAGTAATTTTGCTGCTTTTGCCATAATAATAATCAATTTGTCAACATTCACGTAATGAAAAGAGTATTATGTGGGTATTTACTGAGATATTAGCAATATATATATATATATATATATATATATATATATATATATATATATATATATATATATATATATATATATATATATATTATATACATATATAGTTATGTCATGCTCTATAATATTACATCAATGAATTAAATTCATAGTACACTTATACTTACAATTATTGTTGATTAAAAGCCACTCGTAATCCAGTCATTTTCATCGGGTAGACTCTCGGTAATTAAAATTCGCTAAGATCCCAGTCTTAAATAGTGCAGTGGGAAGTAGATGCTTCTTGTGAAGTAGTATAAGTCTTGTATGCCTCAAGTGTACCAATCTTCTTAAGTACAGCTGGAGATAGTTTGTAATTATGGCAACATTTTCCCACTCTGCGAAGGCCATACTTGACAGCCAAGACTGCTCGAAGAGTTTCATTACTCATTCTATTGCGTAACTTTGTCTTCACACTATTCATATGACTGAACAATCGTTCAACGTCGGCATTTGAATGTGGCAAAGAGAGTACTGTTAGAACAAGCTCACTGATATCTCTGTAGAGATTCTCTCCTGTGGCATCCTTGTAGTCTGATATCTCTGCCCAAAACTGAAGTGTGTCATGATGCTGGGAATAAACTGAACCTAGCAGACAAGTAGGTGGGCGCTGCGACTATCGCCTGTCCTGTACCATTCGTGTTCAGTCTACAACCCTTCCCCCCCACTATCCCTTCGCCTCAGACGTCGTGTAACTATTACATTCAACTCGTAATATCACGTAATTAATATTGTTCTACTTAAATTGTGATATTACAAAAGTCGACAAAAATCTCGTCAAATTGAATGAAAAGTAGCTAAGAAGTCGCTAAGTAGCTAAATTGAAAATCTGGTAGCTAGATCTCTTAAAAAGTCGCTAAATCTAGCGACTTTTTCGCTAAATTGGCAAGTGTGTGTGTGTGTGTGTGTGTGTGTGTGTGTGTGTGTGTGTGTGTGTGTGTGTGTGTGTGTGTGTGTGTGTGTGTGTGTGGTTATATGGTGGGCGTCGTGTTCTCACGCCGCTGGTCTGGTGCCGCTGAGTAAGTGATGCTCTTGTCTAGGGGAGGCGTCGGGCTTGTGTGTCTCGGTGAAAGAAAGTTTGTGTTTCGCTGCCGAGGCGGATCGTTGTCGCTGTGCTGGTTTTCTTGAACCAGAACATATGTGTATTGTTTTGACCGAATAACTGTGTTCTCTATGCAACAACAAATGTGTTATGTTCGTGGTTTAATATACAAGCATTTACAAGTAATTTATTATTTGCTTGTATTATTTGCTTTGTAGAATATTCGTTGTCAGTAAAACTAAGGAACAGAAAGTTCCATTTTGTAATGTAATGGATCCTGTCAGAACGTCATTTAGTTAAGGTTAATGTACTTATATATTTTTGTTTGTCCATTAATTGATATTCAGTTTTTTATATCATGTCAGCAGAAAAAGGAAAATATTTGCCATAATTTCTTGCATTTAGTGAAAAAAGCAAATAATGCTATTTTTGTTTGTAAATATAATCAGATTATTATGAATATAATAGTCTACAGAGTTGAGCATTTTTCGATGGGTCGACTTAAGCTCAATATATTTCATCAACTTGAAAATAAGACATGCGGTGTTGTGACGCAACCAAGGATTCATGTGCAGGAGGAGCAGCAGAGGCTGTGTTGTGCAGCTGTCGACGCTGCACGCCCGGTGAGTACAGCCTTAATTAAGACCCGTAAACACTGCCACGCTCCGTGAACTTCGATTCTGTGGTAGACTGTCGTCAAGGCAAGATAAGAGCCTTCAAACGGCTCTTCCCCCGTACTGTAATTATTCTCTCTGTGTAAATGGGTGTATGTGTGTATGTGTGTGTGTTTGTGTTTGTGTTTGTGTTTGTGTTTGTTTGTTTGTTTGTTTGCGAAAGAGAGAGAGACTCAGTTTCATATAGCTACATACAGAAGCATGGTTGACGGAGATGTAGATCTGTTTACTAATCTTTTTTTTATTGTTTCCTATGTAAATTTGTGTTCTATCTATGTAGTGTTTGTGCTCCTCTCTGACAGCGCTAGTAGAGGGGATGCTGCTCTCTATTCTCAGCTACAGTTACTTTTTATATTCTAAGTGGAGACAAAAGCGACACATTTTTTCACAGTTTTCTTGGGAATTCTCTTCATCTGTTAGACGAGAATGTGTCGTTAATTGAGGATTTTTCCCGAATTCTAATCCTCTGATCTACCGTGTGTTTGCGTGCAACGTTTAAGGAGAGTCTTGGGAAGCTGCTCCCGGTAATTTCGATGTAAGAAAAAGAAGCTTTGTGATGATTGGAAGCAAGAAAAATGTGTTACTATTTATTTTGTTCTGTTTTCGTGTCTTGTGGCCTGTTTGGTGGTGTTGTAATGTGTGTTTGCTGTGGTGCAAGTGTGGTGCTGTGGTCGTGTTTAACAGCTTTGGTGATGTGACTGTGGTGTATGTATGTGATGTGTAACAATTTCAAGGTTGTGTGTGGTCATGTGACGGGTTGGTGCTGTTTCAATGCTGTTGTATTGTCTGTGTGTCTGTAATTGGGATGCGCCGCGGGAGTGTGAATGATAAATGATTCTTGATATCAGTTGTTCTGAGTGTCGCCTGTGATTTGTGAGGTATTGCAAGGAATATTTAAATTGTTGAAATATAAGTTGTGTTAAAGTATGAAGGTTTTATTGGCACTTTTTAAAATTTTTGCTTCTTCGCTCTGATCAAAAAAATATACAGTTTTGGCAAACAGAAAACACACTTCACTTTGGCATTTAATAAAAACAATAGAAAGATATCCATCAAACTATGTTCCGAGTGTTGTACAAATGGAGAGTTATTTCATCCATGCTATGCGAAAAGTTTGTGTTCAGCTTAACAATTAAAACGTAAATCTAGAGTTTTATGTTAATGGCTCCAGGTGTTTAAAGAGGATAAAGCAGCCACGTGCAGCAAACTTTATTTTTATTTAATCTTTTTTTTTACTTCTGATATGAATATTTTTCCTTCAGTTTGTCGCACTGCAGGTAAAGCAACAATTATAAAAAACAGTACTTTTACCATTTTCATTAACCCCCCCCCGCCAGCACAAACACACACACACACACACACACACACACACACACACACACACACACACACACACACACACACACACACACACACACACACACACACACGCGCGCGCACACGCACACACACACACACACACACATACACACACATACACACACACACACACACACACACACACACACACACACACACACACACCTCCGCAGAGCCACATTAACACCTCAACACACGCGCCGCCACTCAATACACTCGCTAACACACCGCCGCAGTCTTAACTTTTTCCTTCCTACTCCTAACATCTTTCCAGTCAGTAACTTAAAACTGGCTTATTACTCCTCCCCTTTTCACCTCCTTTACTAATTTCTGTTCCTCTCTCTCTCTCTCTCTCTCTCTCTCTCTCTCTCTCTCTCTCTCTCTCTCTCTCTCTCTCTCTCTCTCTCTCTCTCTCTCTCTCTCTTTCTCTTTCTCTTTATTACTCTTTTACTCCTTTTGTTTTCTTTTCCTCTCTATTCCCTTCTCTATTTCCAGCCAAGCAGCCGAACAGCTTTTGTTTTATTTATTTGTTTTACGTGAATTTCGAAAACAAGAAGTCTGGTGTCTTCGAAGTGTTGAGCCATCCTGTCTCCTTCTCCTCCTTATCCTTCTCCTCAACTTCCTCCATCTCCTCTAATTCTTTCTCTTTCTCCCTATTCTCTTCCTCCTCCTCATCCGTCGGGTAAGAAAAGAGAAGGACGAAGTAGACCAAGAAGATTCACGAGGTCGAGGAAGAAGAGTTGAACTTGTCAAGTGGAGAGTTTCGTTCTAAGTTTCCGTTGAGTTGGATGAGTTTAGTTTGTGATGCTCAGTTGCTCTTCATTGGACTTCGCGCAATATTTTCTGTCATCCTGCCTTGCCTTGCCTTCCATTTGTGTATCTGACCTACTTCTGCGTGTCATATATTGTCCTCCGTCTCTACTTAATATGTTTCAAATTCGTATTTAATAGAAACTTCATTCCAACTCAATAATAATTTCCAGCTTTAGAGCGTAATGTATGTATGTAAATATGTCTGGAAATTACAAGACACAGTTCACTATTACAAATGAGTAAGATGGTTACGTACAATGCAACTGATATGAATTTGATTATTTTATTTCAAAAAGTGTTACTGGTTAGACAGGAATATTCTAATTTTTTTTGTTCAGTATTTATATTTTGACAAGGTTTCGCAATCCAATTAGTCAATGGTTGACCTTCATTCCCGTCCTTCATGGTGTGTCACGCGGCGTTACCTTGAAGCTGCAGTCATACACAGTTGTAAATATAGATGATCGAGAAGACAATACTCCTATGCCATCCGTACAATGGTAGATCATCCCATAACTGACTCATGTTCAACTCTTTATGTCGCGTCGCTCACCCAACAACATCAACAAAATGCTTTGAGATCAGCATCGGTCATACTCAGTTGTGTTACATTCCCTATAGCTCACTTTTTATTGGGTATTTTATGTCTTGTTTTTTGTTTTGTTTAACTTATTACTGTATTCAACTCATGCTGGATTTATTACCTGGTCAGATAAAAGTTGTGGATGGTATCAACTCGTGATCACACACACATACATACACACAGTTTTACACACACACACACACACACACACACACACACACACACACACACACACACACACACACACACACACACACACACCCACACCCACACACACACACACATATACACACACACACACACACACATATACACACACACACACACACACACACACACACACACACACACACACACACACACACACACACACACACACACACACACACACACACCTTTAAATAGATTCACTCACACCTCACGCTTGCCGGTAAAGGGCCTCAAAAATAGTTCTGAGTACCACAGCTGCAGCCAGTCACTGGCCCGTGACAAGTCATAATTGAATATTGATATTTTTTTCTAAAGTTATCAAATAATATTTAGTGATTATTCACAATACGAATGTATCTTATCAATTTGAAAATATTCAATGTAAATATTTGAATATCTTCACGATATACTAAGTGTCTCAAACGATGAGTTATTGCGTTAGTATATATATATATATATATATATATATATATATATATATATATATATATATATATATATATATATATATATATATATACTTATTTTTTATTTAATTCTGAGTTGGAACGATTGACATTCATTATTTCCTTTGGAGACGCAAAGTAGTAAACAGTGAATCCTTTCTTAAAATTTAAGTACGTCTAGAAATAGTATATTCTTTCAGTATTTGGAACAATTACCACTAATGTTTTTCCTTCCGTCGTGACAGCCGTGAGTGTCGCTGTCACTTATCGTTGCACACCGGGACGTGAGTTGTCTAGGCTACCAGTAAGTCCCACAGCTGAGCTTCAGAAGCACTCGTGCGTGGCCAAGGGAGCGTTGGAGCGGCGTAATGCAGTCCTGAGTGACTTTTTGTGTGGTGGTTGAAAAGTGTCGGACGTGACGGAAGGAAAGATAAATACACCATTCTCAGTGGCAGCGTGCGCGGAGAGGAACACAGATAAAAGCCACACTGTGGATGCAACTGTGTATTGCAATTATGCATTAATTAGAAAGATACAAACGCATGTTGTGCATCCCGAGGCGACAAGAAATACGCCATAAATCCCTTGTGCTCATCAACAAACATATGCAAAGATGGAAAAGCGGAAGAAGGAATGCAAAAGTAAATTCCACCTACCATATCAAGCAACACTATGCAGGCAGGACCTCGCATCACGCCAACATAAGGGACGGACGTGCTGGCGGCGTGAGGTTCTCTTCTCAAAACTCCTCACTCTGGTGAAATCTGGCCTCGCCGCCACTCACCCCAGCACCAGAGTAGTACTTCAAGTGTGTCGATGGCGGCGACTCTTGATGCAACAATAAGAATTGGCCAATAATCCGTCTAAAATTGAGTAAAGGATATTGAGTTTCTATCAGGAAGTAAATGAAAATGTTGTGGTCTTAGGCGGCGGCGGCAGCGACCGTGGTTTTTAGTGAGAGAGAGACGATTCCTACGCGCGAGAGACAAGTGGAAGTGCTCGAGGGGCAAGAGTGAGGCGTCCTTCTCCTCTTGCCGCTGGGACGTAACTGAGGTGAGGACTGGGATGGAGGCAGGCGACTACAGACCAACACTCGCGTGGAGTCGCACTGCACACCCGCCACACTCCTACATGTGTGTGTGTGTGTGTGTGTGTGTGTGTGTGTGTGTGTGTGTGTGTGTGTGTGTGTGTGTGTGTGTGTGTGTGTGTGTGTGTGTGTGTGTTTGCTTGCGTTTGTGCGTCAGCTCACGTGTACGTGTTACCCGTGAGCATGAGACCATTGGAGCAGGTCTTTACATAATTACGTACATAATCATACATACATAGGGAGGTCCAGGCGTCAAGAAACGACGCACACAGGCAGGTATGTGCAGTAAGCTCCTTTAAGTCTGTGTACTATTACACAGTGATCTGCAGCGTGTGTATAAACGTGTACACATTTACGTTTTTCTTCCCGTCGAGAGAGAGAGAGAGAGAGAGAGAGAGAGAGAGAGAGAGAGAGAGAGAGAGAGAGAGAGAGAGAGAGAGAGAGAAAGAAAGAAAGAAAGAGTGGGGTGGGGGAGGGTCGGAGGGAACAATAGATTACATAATATCGAGGATTGATGAGCTAAGGAACAACATTCATCACCTCCCTTCCTCCTCTTATTCCTCTTGTCATAAATATTAAGTATACACAACCATTTAGCCATCATTACACGTTCACACACACACACACACACACACACACACACACACACACACACACACACACACACACACACACACACACATACACACACACACACACACACACACACACACACACACACACACACACACACACACACACACACACACACACACACAATATATTAATAAACTGTTGGTACTCACTGGCATCAATTATTCTAGCGATGCACCTCCGTGTTATCAGTGAGGTGAACAATACCACTCAGGTGACGGAGTGCATAATCTGTGTTTAATAATTCCCAGTTAATTGATATCGCATTGTGGTGATCCAAATGTGTGTCCCTTAAATTTACTCCGCATTGTGGCCGGGGAAGCCTGAACACGTGACGGGGGACTAGGTGATGGTGGTGGTGGTGGTGGTGGTGGTGATGAGGTGTGATGATGGCGGTAGTGGTACTGGTGATGAGATGGTATTAGTAGTGGTGCATCCGGTTATTAATATGATGTTTCGGGATGGTGTGTTTGAGGTTTCCTGTTTTGGTTTTATTTCGTTAGCGGTGGTTGTGTGTTAGGTCAGTGTTGGTGGTTTTTGTTTATCTTTTTGTCCGTGTTTGGTCAGTCGACTGGATTCTGTTGTAATAGGATTATATGGTGGTGAAGGTCGTTGCATGGGAATTCGCTGTAAATTCCTGGTATTGGTTGGTTCATTCATAGCGTCATTGTACTGATATGGTGATGGTGTACTGGTATGATGATGTGATAATGTAACGAAACCAAAGAGAGATAATGTGTTAGGTTAGTGATGACATGCGTGACTGTATGATGGCTAAGTATTGAAAGAAGTAGCTACGTTATTAAGCTTTCTCATGCTAATTTACTGACCTATAGATAACGTTTTAATTATGTTAGAGGGAAAGGAAAACGTAAAGGGATACAGTCTGTAGGTACGCCAGTTAAACAAAAGATGTACAGCTATTTCAACGGATCAAATATGGAACAAATGGATCAAGAATGGAGAGTTTACCCAAAGTAAACCTAGGAGTAAGGGTTAAAGGAAGGATGTAGACGTGATGATATGGTGGTGCTGTGAAGGTATGAAGGTACTATTGCAGTGCAGTGTGTGGGGATGCTATCAAGGGGCTGGGGGTTGGTGGGTTGGGGTGGTGAGAAGTGGTGGATTGAAGATGCATTAATTAATTTCGCTTTGGTGGCTGGTCCTTTTTTTTTTTCTCTCTCTCTCCTCTCTCTCTCTTCTCTCTCTCTCTCTCTCTCTCTCTCTCTCTCTCTCTTCTCTCTCTCTCTCTCTCTCTCTCTCTCTCTCTCTCTCTTTTAGTTCACTTTCCTCACCCTTAACCGTCTCATCTCTGCTACTTTCCTCCTCGCCTTTCATCTCGTTCTTTCACGTCTTAAACTCTAGTGGATTAGAGAGAGAGAGAGAGAGAGAGAGAGAGAGAGGAGAGAGAGAGAGAGAGAGAGAGAGAGAGAGAGAGGAGAGAGAGAGAGAGAGAGAGAGAGAGAGAGAGAGAGAATGAGAGTGAGAAAGAGAGAGAAGAGATTTTACGGAATGATGCAAGAGATTTCGGTGAAGCATCCAATTTCGGCGTTTACCTTGTATCTTTTTTTTCTTCAAGTAAAACTTACATGGTCCTCCTTAGCTTGGTACTTGTGTAAACCAAATTTAAGTTTCGCTGTGAGTTCATTAATCTGAGTCTGTTTGAGCTGCATCGAAAGACTGTCTCGGCTACCAACACCGAGGGAAAAAATCGAACTCTGCAAACCTGGTATGAGTTCCTTTCTCTCTCTCTCTCTCTCTCTCTCTCTCTCTCTCTCTCTCTCTCTCTCTCTCTCTCTCGCTCTCGGCTCTCGCTCTCGCCCCTCTCTCGCCCTCTCTCTCTCTCTCTCTCTCTCTCTCTCTCTCTCTCTCTCTCTCTCTCTCTCTCTCTCTCTCTCTCTCTATCTCTCTTCCAACACAACTCTATTACAATATCGATTCAACCCACCAGGATTTTTGATAACTTAGTAAATGTTGTATCTTCTACCTTTACCTGGTCTTTGTCTCCCCTTCCGCCTTCCGCTTCCCCCAACCTTTCTTCCTTTCTTCTCTAAGTGTTGCAGTCTTTCTCTTCTCTCCTTCCTTTCTTCCCTCGCCCTCCTTCCTTCCCCTCCTTCACTTGCATATTCTTCTAGCATCGTCTTGTTACACATTTTTACTCTCCCTGCAACGCGTTCGACTTTTGTGCCTTCATCTCCCTTCCTGGTCCTTCCTCCTTCCTTCCTTCATTTCTTCACATCCTGCATCCGTCTCCTCACTCCGTCACCTCCTTCCTCCACCTTGCCTCGTTGCCTCTGCCTCTCTCTTCTCCTAATTTTTAGGTTCTTCCTCGTCTTCTCTTTTGTTTGTGTGAGAGAATAAGAATCTTTGTGAGATGTAAATATAAAGAAGTGCTTGACCAAGAGGATTCAGACATGAGAGAGAAGAAAAGAGAGAAAGAGAGAGAGAGAGAGAATAAAAGTTTCACCTGTAATTTAGTTCGCTCTACCTACCTAATTACTGAGGTGTTCCCAGGTGACGCATCGTGAACTCCAGATCCTAACCACTTTCTTAATCAATCTTACCTTTCCTTTCTCCGATCTTCTTAATTGTTCCTTCCTCTGTTTTTTTTTTTCATTCGACTCCTTTTCCTATATTTTCCTATCATTTCCCTTACCCTATGTCAATTAATTTCCCTCTCCTAAGCTTTCTCTTTCTCTCTCCCTTATCTCCCCTTTTCATTTAAGATTATTTACCCTCTTCTACTCCCGTCCACTAGTTCTGCCATGCACTTCGTCTCATCCCTCTCCCTTCTTTCCTCCCTTCCCTCTCCAGGCTGTGTTCAGGTGAGGGGGAGGCGTTAAGTTTAGTCTTCAGTTGGATGCTACAGGATGGTATGGAAAGAGTTGAAGCTGTTGAAAGGCAGATAGATGTCCTATGAAACATGTATATGTAGTTAGTACTGTGCATGGTAGAGTTAATATGTATAAATGATATTCTCACCTCCTCAAGGACATTAGTGTGTTAAAAATTCCGTAAAACTTGGTTAAGTTTATGGCATAAGAATGGATGCTTTGTTCTTTATCCTTAATGATGCTTTGCACGTTATTATGCAACTTTTAGAAAGAATGGAAGGACAACACTATGAATTTTATAGTGCGTACACAGGCAAAATACTTTTAATTAACAAAACATCAGACCAGCACTGTTTATTAACATCGTAAATCTAGTTTTGAAAATATAATTAGATATATATATGGTTATATCATATTTCCTAACCAAAACCAAATAAAAAATGTTTAGGTTTCAAGTCATTTCACACACACACACACACACACACACACACACACACACACACACACACACACACACACACACACACACACACACACACACACGAGGCAGGTTTGTTGAATCTTCCATTGTTCCTGGACTGGGAGGTCACATGTTGATTTACGTTTATTTCCTAACTAATAGGTACATGTGTATAGTGTGTGAGGAGACTCGCCTCAATGACCTTAGGCTTACTAGGGACTTGAACAGCGCGCCCTTCAGTGGTGGTGACCCGGGCTCACCCGCACCGTCACTGAGCATAATGACGAAAAATAATAATTAACACTTTATATCATTGTTATTAATATGTCTAATAATAATAATGATAATAATAATAATGATAATGATAAGGATAGTCACAATAATAATAATGATAATGATTATAAAAACTTGGATAATAGTAATATAATAATAATAATTATAATAATAAAAAAAAAAATAATAATAATAATAATAATAATAATAACTGATATTAATGATAATAATAATAATAATGATAATGAAAATTAAAATAATAATATTTATTATTATTATTGTAGTAATGATAATAATAATAATAATAGTAATAATGATAATAGTAATAATAACAATAACATTATTATTATTATTATTATTATTATTATTATTATTATTATTATTGTTACTATTAATAATTATAGAGGATTATTATTAATGATAATAATAATATCATTAGTTTCAATAGAACTCAGTAATGAAATATGTGTACTATTTACCGTAGAGTTCTACCGTAGAGTTTACCGCCATCACACCCAACCAATATACCTTCGTTGTCATTATAATCACAGCTAGACATCACCATCACCACTACTTTTATATCACCTCCTCCTCCTCTTTTTCCTCTTCCTCCTCCTCCTCCTCCTCCTCCTCCTCCTTATCCTCCTCCTCTTCCTCCTATTTTCCTTCTCCTTCTGAATCGCCTTCAGTACCATGTTTCTGTCCATGCCTCCTTACATTCAAATGTTTTGCCTTCCGCCAAGGTATATATTTTAATATTCACACCCATGCATACACACATGCACATGCATACACATGTACTCACACATATGCACTCACATGCACTTGCTCGTGTACGCAGACGTATGCACATGTATGCACACGCTCGCACACATGCGTGCATACACACACATGCGCACACACACACACGCGCGCGAACACACACACACACACACACACACACACACACACACACACACACACACACACACACACACACACACACACACACACACACAGTGAAGCAGTCGTACCACTTTCAAGCCAACGCAGCAGAACATAACTAAAACTCATCCCATTGGCTGTAAACTCATTTATCATTCATCGCTTTCCGAGTCGTTTGAATTGAACATTTGGCTGTGAGTGGGTTATTCCGGCGGGTCTGGAGGAGCAAGTGAGTTCCTGAGTCAGCAAAGAGTGGAAGTCACTATCGTATCCTCACAAACCCATTGTATTTGATAAGATAGTAGAAGCATCGATCATTATTCATCTCACATTCTCTTCACTATCATTTTCTTTCTTTTTATAATTCTCTCTCTTATTTCACTATTTTTTCTCGCACATTTTCTTCTTCCCTACTTTCCCTTTATTTACTACATTCCACCACCTTTACCCTTTGCCTTACTGAAATGCTCAGCTTTTTTATTCCGTTGTCATGTCATTTTTAATATTCTGAGGTTATTCGATGATAAATGTGACAAACTTATAAACATCAATCTACGAGAAAAGCAATAAAGGGATCGAGAGACTGCACTACAATGCCAATAATGTATTCTTGTTCATATCAAAGGCTTCTTCTCAACCTGAAATTCTCAAGCTTCAGATCAGGTTGCACAACGTAGCTACTCACTTTACCAATACACGCAGCGCGGAAATAAGATTTTTCGTCACATCTACTTAAACGGTTCAATGTACAATTCTTAGTAACGCGAGTTAACAAAATATCTCCAGCAAGTGACACAATTTTATCCTTAGACACATCTCTAACATAAGAAATAATATTTATCTTGGCAAATTATTCCTAACGTTAGAATAATCAATATCTTAATTTTAAAAAATTACACCGAAGATGATATAACATAGACATGTGAGCTGTTAGTATCATGTCACATCATTTTCTGTTTGGTTTTAGTGACTAGTGTTTTAGCTTGCATTGTACCGAATTATTTTAACACACACGCCTGCGATCTTGCACACCATTAACTTTGTTCTCCAACCATCCCCGCCAAAGTTACTTTGCTCTTTTATTATCTCTGATTTCCATTTGTACTGAAGCCCATTTATCATAAATTTTGCCTGAGTATACTGATTGTGATTAGGACAAATTTTGCAAGTAGAATAAAGACCTTATATTCCAGTTTCCTGAATCTTACAAATTTTCTCAAGCGTAACACGTAGGAGATTTGTTTCCAATCATCCTCATATAATTTTAATTTTTTGTCTCCCTCGCGACTCCCAAGCATAACAATAATAATTTTGTTTACCTTTTCTTTTTACCTCATTGCAGATTCCTTAACTTTGAGATCTGTTTCTGACAGAATGGCAAATGGATCGTTCTTTTTTCTTTCCCGTAATTTGATTAATTGTTTAATCTTGTGCTCGACTTTCCAATTCTCTCTCGGTTGTTGACTTCCATTTAGGAGTACTGATTCCTTGCTCTTCACACTGTCGTGTTCCACCTCATTTGCATGTCATGCGTTTCATGTTTATTCGAAGCTGCCTCTGAGAGTGTTCTGGCCAAGTGGTGTTGCTTTGGCGGACTGAATTGGGAAGGGAGGGGGTCATGGGATCTCGGTTGGGAGTTGGTTACGACAGCCATACTCCGTCCTTCACTTACGACACACCACTCCCTTCCCTATCTTCTCCTTCACTACATGGCCAATCTCTATCTCCTTCACCAGCCCACTTGTTATTCCTCGACTCTTCAGCATCCTTTCCCATTTTCTCGAAACTCCAATCATTCTCGTTTTTCTTCTCTTTCAGGCTTCACTCTCCTTTACCCTTCCATCCCAGCGCAATCAGCTCACTCAACCCACACCTTGCACATTCCTCTGTCGGTTTGCTTTGCAGGTGCTATAAATACACCTGTAGAAGCCTTGCACTCAGGACTTCGAT
>JAXIVD010007876.1:17500-18952 GCA_036785275.1 Cancer borealis | reverse complement strand
CCACGCCCACACAACACACATAAACACGCCCACACAACACACATAACCACACCCACACAACACACATAACCACGCCCCACACAACACACACATAACCACGCCCACACAACACACATAACCACGCTCAACACAACACACACAACCACGCCCGCACAACACACATAACCACGCCCACACAACAACACACCACCACGTCCCACACAACCACACCACCACCCGCCCCACAAAACACACTACCACCACGCCCACACAACACACCACCACGCTCACACCAACACACCATACCACCGCCCCACACAACACACACCACCACGCCCACACAACACACACCACCACACCCGCACAACACACATAACCACACCCACACAACACACATAACCACGCCCACACAACACACATCACCACGCCCACACAACACACACAACCACGCCCACACAACACACATACCCACTCCCACACACACTCACCTCCACGCCCACACACCACACAACCTCCACGCCCACACACACACCATACCACGCCCACACACACACACCACCCACCACACACCACACCCACACACACACACCACCCACACAACACACACTCCACCACACCCACACCCACCACACCCACACACACACCACACGCCACACAACACACTACCACCCACACACACACCCACACCACACACACACCACACACCACCCGTACAACACACATAACCACACCCACACAACACACATAACCATGCCCACACAACACACACACCACGCCCACACAACACACATAACAACGCCCACACAATACACATAACCACAACCACACAACACACCACCACGCCCACACAACACACATAATCACACCCACACAACACACATAACCACGCCCAAACAACACACACCACCAAGCCCAAACAACACATATCACCACGCCCACACAACACACATAACCACGCCACACAACACACCACCACGCCCACACAACACACATAACCACACCCACACAACACACATAACCACGCCCAAACAACACATATCACCACGCCCACACAACACACATAACCACACCCACACAACACACATAACCACGCCCACACAACACACATAACCACGCCCACACAACACACCACCACGCCCACACAACACACATAACCATACCCACACAACACACATAACCACGCCCACACAACACACATCACCACGCCCACACAACACACATAACCACGCCCACACAACACACATAACCACGCCCACACAACACACACCACCACGCCCACACAACACACATAATCATTCCCACACAACACACACCACCACGCCCACACAACACACATAATCACGCCCACACAACACATAACCACGCCCATACAACACACATAACCACGCCCACACAACACACATCACCACGCCCACACAACACACATAACCACTCCCACACAACACACATAACCACGCCCAAACAACACACATA
>JAXIVD010007876.1:0-12500 GCA_036785275.1 Cancer borealis | reverse complement strand
AAGGGGGACGCAGTCGTAAATATTCCAGTGCGGTACATTAGTGTCGAGCTCGGTGGGCCGGTTACGGGGACGGGGATGTCAGGATGGGCGGTAGAAGACGGTATGAAGAGGGGGTAAGTGTACATGGAAGCAGAGTAGGTGAAAGGGGCAGGTTGGGAGTCGTTGTACTGGGCAGCGTGGGCAGAGTTGCTATACAGGCGCCCACGGATTGAGTTAGAACACATGATGATGGTTTTAATGATCATGGGTGGGTGTAAGCAACCCACGGATGTATCCTCACCACCGACAAAGGAACGGTAGTGTGCTATGTTAGGGGAACGAAGCATCGGTAAGAGAGGATGGATGGAATAAAGGAAGGAAGGAAAGAAGAAAGGAAGGAAGGAAGGAAGGAAGGAAGAAAGGTAGGAAGGAAGGAAGGAAGGAAGGAAGGAAGGAAGGAAGGAAGGAAGGAAGGAAAGAAGGAAGGAAGGAAGGAAGGAAGGAAGGAAGGAAAGAAGGAAGGAAGGAAGGAAGGAAGGAAGGAAGGAAGGAAGGAAGGAAGGAAGGAAAGAAGGAAAGAAGAAAGGGAGGAAGAAGGCAAAAAAGAAGAAAGGATGGAACGAAAGGAAGGAAGGAAGCAAGGAAGGAAGGAAGGAAGGAAAGAAGGAAAGAAGAAAGGGAGGAAGAAGGCAAGAAAGAAGAAAGGAAGGAAGGAAGAAAGGAAGGAGGGAGGGAAGGAAGGAAGGAAGGAAGGAAGGAAGAAAAGAAGAAAGGGAGGAAGAAGGCAAGAAAGAAGGAAGGAAGGAAGGAAGGAAGGAAGAAAGGAAGGAAATCTAAGAGGCTTATTCCAATGAGTGTTTAGCAACACAGATCTTTGGGCAGCATACTACATACATAATGCCTCCCGCTGCAGATACTTTCCTTATGAAACATTACCGGAAGCTTTTGAGGGAAGTCTTCACGGGACGCGACTCATGTATCATCGGATGAGATTCCAAGGACGAGGAGGGGAAGAGGATGACTGACAATGTAGGGGGAGTAAAGAGGGGGGTGAAGGGGGGGAAGAGTGATGACTGGTGATACTGGAGAGGGAAGAGAAGTGTGACTGGTGGTACTGGAGAGGGAAGACTGATGACTGGTGATACTGGAGAGGGAAGAGAGGGGTGACTGGTGGTACTGGAGAGGGAAGAGAGGGGGGACTGGTGGTACTGGAGAGGGAAGAGAGGGGTGACTGGTGGTACTGGAGAGGGAAGAGAGGGATGACTGGTGGTACCGGAGAGGGAAGAGAGGGGGGACTGGTGGTACTGGAGAGGGAAGAGAGGGGGGACTGGTGGTACTGGAGAGGGAAGAGAGGGGTGACTGGTGGTACTGGAGAGGGAAGAGAGGGGTGACTGGTGGTACTGGAGAGGGAAGAGAGGGGTGACTGGTGGTACTGGAGAGGGAAGAGAGGAGTGATTGGTGGTACTGGAGAGGGAAGAGAGGGGTGACTGGTGGTACTGGAGAGGGAAGAGAGGGGGGACTGGTGGTACTGGAGAGGGAAGAGTGGGATGACTGGTGGTACTGGAGAGGGAAGAGAGGGGTGACTGGTGGTACTGGAGAGGGAAGAGAGGGGGGACTGGTGGTACTGGAGAGGGAAGAGAGGAGTGACTGGTGGTACTGGAGAGGGAAGAGAGGGATGACTGGTGGTACTGGAGAGGGAAGAGAGGGGTGACTGGTGGTACTGGAGAGGGAAGAGAGGGGTGACTGATGGTACTGGAGAGGGAAAAGAGGAGTGACTGGTGGTACTGGAGAGGGAAGAGAGGGATGACTGGTGATACTGGAGAGGGAAGAGAGGGGGGACTGGTGGTACTGGAGAGGGAAGAGAGGGGAGACTGGTGATACTGGAGAGGGAAGAGGGGGATGACTGGTGGTACTGGAGAGGGAAGAGAGGGGGGACTGGTGGTACTGGAGAGGGAAGAGAGGGGTGACTGGTGGTACTGGAGAGGGAAGAGAGGGATGACTGGTGGTACTGGAGAGGGAAGAGAGGGGGGACTGGTGGTACTGGAGAGGGAAGAGAGGAGTGACTGGTGGTACTGGAGAGGGAAGAGAGGAGTGACTGGTGGTACTGGAGAGGGAAGAGAGGGGTGACTGGTGGTACTGGAGAGGGAAGTGAGGGATGACTGGTGGTACTGGAGAGGGAAGAGAGGGATGACTGGTGGTACTGGAGACGGAAGAGAGGGGGGACTGGTGATACTGGAGAGGGAAGAGAGGGGTGACTGGTGATACTGGGGAGGGAAGAGAGGGGTGACTGGTGATACTGGAGAGGGAAGAGAGGGGTGACTGGTGGTACTGGAGAGGGAAGAGAGGGGTGACTGGTGATACTGGAGAGGGAAGAGAGGGGTGACTGGTGATACTGGGGAGGGAAGAGAGGGGTGACTGTAGGCACGGGAGAGGGAAGAGAGGGGTGACTGGTGATACTGGGGAGGGAAGAGAGGGGGGACTGGTGGTACTGGAGAGGGAAGAGAGAAGTGACTGGTGGTACTGGAGAGGGAAGAGAGGGGTGACTGGTGATACTGAAGAGGGAAGAGAGGGGGGACTGGTGATACTGGGGAGGGAAGAGAGGGGTGACTGGTGGTACTGGAGAGGGAAGAGAGGAGTGACTGGTGGTACTGGAGAGGGAAAAGAGGAGTGACTGGTGGTACTGGAGAGGGAAGAGAGGGTGACTGGTGGTAATGGAGAGGGAAGAGAGGGGAGACTGGTGGTACTGAAGAGGGAAGAGAGGGGTGACTGGTGGTACTGGAGAGGGAAGAGAGGAGTGACTGGTGGTACTGGAGAGGGAAAAGAGGGGTGACTGGTGTTACTGGAGAGGGAAGAGAGGGGGGACTGGTGGTACTGGAGAGGGAAGAGATGGATGACTGGTGGTACTGGAGAGGGAAGAGAGGGGTGACTGGTGGTACTGGAGAGGGAAGAGAGGGGGGACTGGTGGTACTGGAGAGGGAAGAGAGGAGTGACTGGTGGTACTGGAGAGGGAAGAGAGGGATGACTGGTGGTACTGGAGAGGAAAGAGAGGGGTGACTGGTGGTACTGGAGAGGGAAGAGAGGGGTGACTGGTGGTACTGGAGAGGGAAGAGAGGAGTGACTGGTGGTACTGGAGAGGGAAGAGAGGGATGACTGGTGGTACTGGAGAGGGAAGAGAGGGGGGACTGGTGGTACTGGAGAGGGAAGAGAGGGGGGACTGGTGATACTGGAGAGGGAAGAGAGGGATGACTGGTGGTACTGGAGAGGGAAGAGAGGGGGGACTGGTGGTACTGGAGAGGGAAGAGAGGGGTGACTGGTGGTACTGGAGAGGGAAGAGAGAGGGGACTGGTGGTACTGGAGAGGGAAGAGAAGAGTGACTGGTGGTACTGGAGAGGGAAGAGAGGAGTGACTGGTGGTACTGGAGAGGGAAGAGAGGGGTGACTGGTGGTACTGGAGAGGGAAGAGAGGGGTGACTGGTGGTACTGGAGAGGGAAGAGAGGGGTGACTGGTGGTACTGGAGAGGGAAAAGAGGGGGGACTGGTGATACTGGAGAGGGAAGAGAGGGGTGACTGGTGATACTGGGGAGGGAAGAGAGGGGTGACTGGTGGTACTGGAGAGGGAAGAGAGGGGTGACTGGTGGTACTGGAGAGGGAAGAGAGGGGTGACTGGTGATACTGGAGAGGGAAGAGAGGGGTGACTGGTGATACTGGGGAGGGAAGAGAGGGGTGACTGGTGGTACTGGAGACGGAAGAGAGGGGTGACTGGTGATAGTGGGGAGGGAAGAGAGGGGGGATTGGTGGTACTGGAGAGGGAAGAGAGGAGTGACTGGTGGTACTGGAGAGGGAAGAGTGGGGTGACTGGTGATACTGGAGAGGGAAGAGATGGGTGACTGGTGATACTGGGGAGGGAAGAGAGGGGTGACTGGTGGTACTGGAGAGGGAAGAGAGGAGTGACTGGTGGTACTGGAGAGGGAAGAGAGGAGTGACTGGTGGTACTGGAGAGGGAAGAGAGGGTGACTGGTGGTACTGGAGAGGGAAGAGAGGGGTGACTGGTGATACTGGGGAGGGAAGAGTGGGGTGACTGGTGGTACTGGAGAGGGAAGAGAGGAGTGACTGGTGGTACTGGAGAGGGAAGAGAGGGATGACTGGTGGTACTGGGGAGGGAAGAGAGGGATGACTGGTGGTACTGGAGAGGAAAGAGAGGAGTGACTGGTGGTACTGGAGAGGGAAGAGAGGGATGACTGGTGGTACTGGGGAGGGAAGAGAGGGTGACTGGTGGTACTGGAGAGGGAAGAGAGGGTGACTGGTGGTACTGGAGAGGGAAGAGAGGGGTGACTGGTGGTACTGGAGAGGGAAGAGAGGGGGACTGGTGGTACTGGAGAGGGAAGAGAGGAGTGACTGGTGGTACTGGAGAGGGAAGAGAGGGATGACTGGTGGTACTGGGGAGGGAAGACAGGGGGGACTGGTGGTACTGGAGAGGGAAGAAAGGAATGACTGGTGATACTGGGGAGGGAAGAGAGGGGAGACTGGTGGTACTGGAGAGGGAAGAGAGGGGTGACTGGTGGTACTGGAGAGGGAAGAGAGGGGTGACTGGTGGTACTGGAGAGGGAAGAGAGGAGTGACTGGTGATACTGGAGAGGGAAGAGAGGAGTGACTGGTGGTACTGGAGAGGGAAGAGAGGAGTGACTGGTGGTACTGGAGAGGGAAGAGAGGGGTGATTGGTGGTACTGGAGAGGGAAGAGAGGAGTGACTGGTGATACTGGAGAGGGAAGAGAGGAGTGACTGGTGGTACTGGAGAGGGAAGAGAGGGATGACTGGTGGTACTGGAGAGGGAAGAGAGGGGTGACTGGTGGTACTGGAGAGGGAAGAGAGGGGTGACGAGTGGTACTGGAGAGGGAAGAGAGGGGTGACTGGTGGTACTGGAGAGGGAAGAGAGGAGTGACTGGTGGTACTGGAGAGGGAAGAGAGGGTGACTGGTGGTACTGGAGAGGGAAGACAGGGGGGACTGGTGGTACTGGAGAGGGAAGAGAGGAGTGACTGGTGGTACTGGAGAGGGAAGAGAGGGGTAACTGGTGATACTGGAGAGGGAAGAGAGGGGTGACTGGTGATACTCGGGAGGGAAGAGAGGGGTGACTGGTGGTACTGGAGAGGGAAGAGAGGGGGGACTGGTGGTACTGGAGAGGGAAGAGAGGAGTGACTGGTGGTACTGGAGAGGGAAGAGAGGAGTGACTGGTGGTACTGGAGAGGGAAGAGAGGGTGACTGGTGGTACTGGAGAGGGAAGAGAGGGGTGACTGGTGATACTGGGGAGGGAAGAGAGGGGTGACTGGTGGTACTGGAGAGGGAAGAGAGGAGTGACTGGTGGTACTGGAGAGGGAAGAGAGGGATGACTGGTGGTACTGGGGAGGGAAGAGAGGGATGACTGGTGGTACTGGAGAGGGAAGAGAGGAGTGACTGGTGGTACTGGAGAGGGAAGAGAGGGATGACTGGTGGTACTGGGGAGGGAAGAGAGGGTGACTGGTGGTACTGGAGAGGGAAGAGAGGGTGACTGGTGGTACTGGAGAGGGAAGAGAGGGGTGACTGGTGGTACTGGAGAGGGAAGAGAGGGGGACTGGTGGTACTGGAGAGGGAAGAGAGGAGTGACTGGTGGTACTGGAGAGGGAAGAGAGGGATGACTGGTGGTACTGGGGAGGGAAGACAGGGGGGACTGGTGGTACTGGAGAGGGAAGAAAGGAGTGACTGGTGATACTGGGGAGGGAAGAGAGGGGAGACTGGTGGTACTGGAGAGGGAAGAGAGGGGTAACTGGTGGTACTGGAGAGGGAAGAGAGGGGTGACTGGTGGTACTGGAGAGGGAAGAGAGGAGTGACTGGTGATACAGGAGAGGGAAGAGAGGAGTGACTGGTGGTACTGGAGAGGGAAGAGAGGAGTGA
The DNA here is from genome assembly GCA_036785275.1 of Cancer borealis. Lineage (NCBI taxonomy): Eukaryota > Metazoa > Arthropoda > Malacostraca > Decapoda > Cancridae > Cancer > Cancer borealis. Next base: position 6,596 of record JAXIVD010007876.1, on the reverse strand, counting down.
CTGGTGGTACTGGAGAGGGAAGAGAGGGGTGATTGGTGGTACTGGAGAGGGAAGAGAGGAGTGACTGGTGATACTGGAGAGGGAAGAGAGGAGTGACTGGTGGTACTGGAGAGGGAAGAGAGGGATGACTGGTGGTACTGGAGAGGGAAGAGAGGGGTGACTGGTGGTACTGGAGAGGGAAGAGAGGGGTGACGAGTGGTACTGGAGAGGGAAGAGAGGGGTGACTGGTGGTACTGGAGAGGGAAGAGAGGAGTGACTGGTGGTACTGGAGAGGGAAGAGAGGGTGACTGGTGGTACTGGAGAGGGAAGACAGGGGGGACTGGTGGTACTGGAGAGGGAAGAGAGGAGTGACTGGTGGTACTGGAGAGGGAAGAGAGGGGTAACTGGTGATACTGGAGAGGGAAGAGAGGGGTGACTGGTGAAACTCGGGAGGGAAGAGAGGGGTGACTGGTGGTACTGGAGAGGGAAGAGAGGGGGGACTGGTGGTACTGGAGAGGGAAGAGAGGAGTGACTGGTGGTACTGGAGAGGGAAGAGAGGGGTGACTGGTGGTACTGGAGAGGGAAGAGAGGGGTTACTGGTGATACTGGAGAGGGAAGAGAGGGGTGACTGGTGGTACTGGAGAGGGAAGAGAGGGATGACTGGTGGTACTGGAGAGGGAAGAGAGGGGTGACTGGTGGTACTGGAGAGGGAAGAAAGGGGTGACTGGTGGTACTGGGGAGGGAAGAGAGGGGTGACTGGTGGTACTGGAGAGGGAAGAGAGGGGTGACTGGTGGTACTGGAGAGGGAAGAGAGTGACTGGTGGTACTGGAGAGGGAAGAGAGGGGTGACTGGTGATACTGGCGAGGGAAGAGAGGGGGGACTGGTGGTACTGGAGAGGGAAGAGAGGGGTGACTGATGGTACTGGAGAGGGAAGAGAGGGGTGACTGGTGGTACTGGAGGGAAGAGAGGGGTGACTGGTGGTACTGGAGAGGGAAGAGAGGGGTGACTGGTGATACTGGGGAGGGAAGAGAGGAGTGACTGGTGGTACTGGAGAGGGAAGAGAGGGGTGACTGATGGTACTGAAGAGGGAAGAGAGGGGTGACTGGTGGTACTGGAGAGGGAAGAGAGGGGTGACTGGTGGTACTGGAGAGGGAAGAGAGGGGTGACTGGTGGTACTGGAGAGGGAAGAGAGGGGTGACTGGTGGTACTGGAGAGGGAAGAGAGGGGTGACTGGTGGTACTGGAGATGGAAGAGAGGGATGACTGGTGGTACTGGAGAGGGAAGAGAGGGGTGACTGGTGGTACTGGGGAGGGAAGAGAGGGGTGACTGGTAGTACTGGAGAGGGAAGAGAGGGGTGACTGGTGATACTGGGGAGGGAAGAAAGGGGTGACTGGTGGTACTGGAGAGGGAAGAGAGGGGTGACTGGTGGTACTGGAGAGGGAAAAGAGGAGTGACTGGTGGTACTGGAGAGGGAAGAGAGGGGTGACTGGTGATACTGGGGAGGGAAGCGAGGAGTGACTGGTGGTACTGGAGAGGGAAGAGAGGGGGGACTGGTGGTACTGGAGAGGGAAGAGAGGGGTGACTGGTGGTACTGGAGAGGGAAGAGAGGAGTGACTGGTGGTACTGGAGAGGGAAGAGAGGGGTTACTGGTGATACTGGGGAGGGAAGAGAGGGATGACTGGTGGTACTGGGGAGGGAAGAGAGGGGGGACTGGTGGTACTGGAGAGGGAAGAAAGGAGTGACTGGTGATACTGGGGAGGGAAGAGAGGGGAGACTGGTGGTACTGGAGAGGGAAGAGAGGGGTGACTGGTGGTACTGGAGAGGGAAGAGAGGGGTGACTGGTGGTACTGGAGAGGGAAGAGAGGAGTGACTGGTGATACTGGAGAGGGAAGAGAGGAGTGACTGGTGGTACTGGAGAGGGAAGAGAGGAGTGACTGGTGATACTGGAGAGGGAAGAGAGGGGTGATTGGTGGTACTGGAGAGGGAAGAGAGGAGTGACTGGTGATACTGGAGAGGGAAGAGAGGAGTGACTGGTGGTACTGGAGAGGGAAGAGAGGGGTGACTGGTGGTACTGGAGAGGGAAGAGAGGGGTGACTGGTGGTACTGGAGAGGGAAGAGAGGGATGACTGGTGGTACTGGAGAGAGAAGAGAGGGGAGACTGGTGGTACTGGAGAGGGAAGAGAGGAGTGACTGGTGGTACTGGAGAGGGAAGAGAGGGTGACTGGTGGTACTGGAGAGGGAAGAGAGGGGGGACTGGTGGTACTGGAGAGGGAAGAGAGGAGTGACTGGTGGTACTGGAGAGGGAAGAGAGGGGTGACTGGTGATACTGGAGAGGGAAGAGAGGGGTGACTGGTGATACTGGGGAGGGAAGAGAGGGGTGACTGGTGGTACTGGAGAGGGAAGAGAGGAGTGACTGGTGGTACTGGAGAGGGAAGAGAGGGGTGACTGGTGGTACTGGAGAGGGAAGAGAGGGGTGACTGGTGATACTGGAGAGGGAAGAGAGGGGTGACTGGTGGTATTGCAGAGGGAAGAGAGGGATGGCTGGTGGTACTGGAGAGGGAAGAGAGGGGTGACTGGTGGTACTGGAGAGGGAAGAGAGGGGTGACTGGTGGTACTGGGGAGGGAAGAGAGGGATGACTGGTGGTACTGGAGAGGGAAGAGAGGGGTGACTGGTGGTACTGGAGAGGGAAGAGAGGGGTGACTGGTGGTACTGGAGAGGGAAGAGAGGAGTGACTGGCGGTACTGGAGAGGGAAGAGAGGGGTGAATGGTGATACTGGAGAGGGAAGAGAGGGGGGACTGGTGGTACTGGAGAGGGAAGAGAGGGGTGACTGGTGGTACTGGAGAGGGAAGAGAGGGGTGACTGGTGGTACTGGAGGGAAGAGAGGGGTGACTGGTGGTACTGGAGAGGGAAGAGAGGGGTGACTGGTGATACTGGGGAGGGAAGAGAGGAGTGACTGGTGGTACTGGAGAGGGAAGAGAGGGGTGACTGGTGATACTGGAGAGGGAAGAGAGGAGTGACTGGTGGTACTGGAGAGGGAAGAGAGGGGTGACTGGTGGTACTGGAGAGGGAAGAGAGGGGTGACTGGTGGTACTGAAGAGGGAAGAGAGGGGTGACTGGTGGTACTGGAGAGGGAAGAGAGGGGTGACTGGTGGTACTGGAGAGGGAAGAGAGGGGTGACTGGTGGTACTGGAGAGGGAAGAGAGGGGTGACTGGTGGTATTGGAGAGGGAAGAGAGGGGTGACTGGTGGTACTGGAGATGGAAGAGAGGGATGACTGGTGGTACTGGAGAGGGAAGAGAGGGGTGACTGGTGGTACTGGGGAGGGAAGAGAGGAGTGACTGGTGATACTGGAGAGGGAAGAGAGGTGTGGCTGGTGGTACTGGAGAGGAAAGAGAGGGGTGACTGGTGATACTGGGGAGGGAAGAGAGGGGTGACTGGTAGTACTGGAGAGGGAAGAGAGGGTTGACTGGTGATACTGGGGAGGGAAGAGAGGGGTGACTGGTGGTACTGGAGAAGGAAGAGAGGGGTGACTGGTGGTACTGGAGAGGGAAGAGAGGAGTGACTGGTGGTACTGGAGAGGGAAGAGAGGGGTGACTGGTGATCCTGGGGAGGGAAGAGAGGAGTGACTGGTGGTACTGGAGAGGGAAGAGAGGGGGGACTGGTGGTACTGGAGAGGGAAGAGAGGGGTGACTGGTGGTACTGGAGAGGGAAGAGAGGGGTGACTGGTGGTACTGGAGAGGGAAGAGAGGGGTGACTGGTGATACTGGAGAGGGAAGAGAGGAGTGACTGGTGGTACTGGAGAGGGAAGAGAGGGGGGACTGGTGGTACTGGAGAGGGAAGAGAGGGGTGACTGGTGGTACTGGAGAGGGAAGAGAGGGGTGACTGGTGGTACTGGGGAGGGAAGAGAGGGGTGACTGGTGGTACTGGAGAGGGAAGAGAGGGGTGACTGGTGGTACTGGAGAGGGAAGAGAGGGGTGACTGGTGGTACTGGAGAGGGAAGAGAGGGGTGACTGGTGGTACTGGAGAGGGAAGAGAGGAGTGACTGGTGGTACTGGAGAGGGAAGAGAGGGGTGACTGGTGGTACTGGAGAGGGAAGAGAGGGGTGACTGGTGGTACTGGAGAGGGAAGAGAGGGGTGACTGGTGGTACTGGAGAGGGAAGAGAGGGGTGACTGTTGGTACTGGAGAGGGAAGAGAGGGGTGACTGGTGGTACTGGAGAGGGAAGAGAGGGGTGACAGACAATAAGAATGATCTTTGAGAGGGGAACTATGTAAAATGCCTGAATCTTTGCATTAGGTTATTTAGGCATTTAGTATTTTTTATATATATTACGATACACACACTTGGTACAATAAGTAAGTGAAGAACACGACTCATGATATATTAAGTAATACTCTATCTGTAAAACTAACAAACTGCATCACACCACCAAACAACGTACCACCAAACGCCATTTAGCTAAGAAAAATAGATGATTTGAATTTCAACGAATGCTATTAAAGCTTTTTTCTTCTTCTTTCATATACACATTACCAACGTGCACATATGAATATAATAAACAGCTTTTCTCTGCAACGTTTTCTTCTTATTTAGGAGCCTTGCTGGGTTGAAGTGCTATACTAGTGTACCGAGTACAACGGGCCAACTATCATTACGGTGATTCCTTTGCGGAATCACCGGTAAATCCTCGTATTCTCGACGCTCGTTAAGATACCTCGTTATGGTTAGAGTAGGTACTACTAGCGAAAGAGGATGATGGGAAAAACGCGTGACGTCACTGGAACTGAGGATATATATATCGGTCTGGGCGGGAGGTCAGTCACTAGTGTTCCGTGACCCCGCTCCAGACAGGTAAGCCTTCAGTGTTCCTAAAAGCCTTGCCACACTTGAAAAACATTATTATTAATATCTAACGGTAAATTGTCCTCCCGGATACAGCTGCCGAGAGGACCAGCAAAAGACTGTCTTTCGGTTGGTGTTTGACGAAGGCTGCATGTGGAACTGCCTCTAAAACTTTTTTGCAGCTAAGGAGATGCCGAGCTGAAACACTGGTCCCGCAGCTGAAGCAGTGATCACCGCAATCCTGGGGGCTCTGGACTCTGCCCCAGGGAAAGGACCTGGATGTTACCCCCCCAAGGACGAAGGCTTGGTGAAGCCCCGCTGAGGATCACCACCCTGCTCAGTTTGCCAGGACTGGTGGGAGTTGGCTTCACCTATTCCGACCAGGAGGTCGAGTCACGTCTGACTCGGAAGTCTTGCATAGAGACAAGAAGAAAGAAGAAGAAGAAGAAGAAGACCGGTCCCGACTCATGTTGATAATATATAAACTCATGTTCTTACGAGTGTGAGAATACGAGGATTTATTTTTTTTAAAGAGGAAAGCCGTGTACCGAGTACAACGGGCCAACTATCATTACGGTGATTCCTTTGCGGAATCACCGGTAAATCCTCGTATTCTCGACGCTCGTTAAGATACCTCGTTATGGTTAGAGTAGGTACTACTAGCGAAAGAGGATGATGGGAAAAACGCGTGACGTCACTGGAACTGAGGATATATATACCGGTCTGGGCGGGAGGTCAGTCACTAGTGTTCCGTGACCCCGCTCCAGACAGGTAAGCCTTCAGTGTTCCTAAAAGCCTTGCCACACTTGAAAAACATTATTATTAATATCTAACGGTAAATTGTCCTCCCGGATACAGCTGCCGAGAGGACCAGCAAAAGACTGTCTTTCGGTTGGTGTTTGACGAAGGCTGCATGTGGAGTTGCCTCTCAAACAAGGACGACGGCCAGAAGGACCCAGTGACTCTCAAACAATATTTGTGGCGTGAGTGTATTTTGGTCGTTTTTCCATCAGTTCCCTCACGTATAGTTAGGTAGGATAGAATAGGAATATTTGTGTTAAGGTATATGTTTATGTTTGTGTCGCTAAGGGTGGATAAGCATTTGTAAGGGCACCACCACGGATATAGCGAGTACTTTATTTACTTTATTCATCATTAAAGTTGTCCATTATTTTTATATTCGTTTTATGTTCGTAAAACAACGTCGGACCCTCGGTACACTAGGATGGTATTGATTCTAGTTGGGTTAGTAGGTGAGTGGCGCTTTTTAATGTTTAACCATATGGTGTTGACGGCGCCGCACCCTTCACCGTAATTTTGTATTCCATAGTACAGTGCATATGGTACGCCTTGTTAGCGTACAGCAGTTCGTAGTAAACACAAAGGTACGAGTAAACATGGCTTCTTCAGAGTTAGAAACAAATATTGCGGCACAGATGGAAATACAGGTTAACTGAAGTAAAGTAGGACACTTGAACACAGTGATCTTACCTGGACGGGATTATGGCAAAGCATTAAACAAAATAAAAGGCTATTGGTACATATTAACGATGCGTAAGCAATATGATTACGCACATTTACCGTCTTATTACATTTACATAAAACATTACTGCACAAAACTCTTTGGAATGCAAACGTCATTACATACTGTGAATGAATGGATATTACTTTTGTTATCCCAAAATATGCGTTTTCTGTATATAAAGAGTTTACAGAAAATGTTTCACCATATACTTTGACGGGTTTTAGAGTCTAGATAGCCCGCGTCTCCTAG
>JAXIVD010007875.1:17500-18953 GCA_036785275.1 Cancer borealis | reverse complement strand
GTAAGAATCACCAGGTCTTTTCCTTCCACCTCGTAACCTTAGGCGATAGGCTTCGGGCCGCAGCTCGTAAACCCTCAATATATCAGCTTTAAAGTCCTCATAGCTTTCTAAATCCTCTACCGACATATTGTCGTAGGCCTCCAATGCCCTGCCTTTTAGCTTATTAGCCACAAGACCAACCCATCTTCCTTCTGGCCAACCAAACTCAGCCTCCTTCTTTTCAAACCTCCTAAACCATTCTGCAACCTTCTGCTCGTCAAAGTCAGGAATGAGATGCAGGCTCCTTACCATCTGGCGCTCAACTGAGTTCTCTCCTTCTCCTCCCTTATGAGTTGAGTTGGCCCCAAGTCTAGATCTTTCCCACTCAAATTCTCTATGCTTCTCCACCTCCAGCCTTCTGACTTCCAGGTCTAACCTTCTCGCTTCTCTCCTCTCTTCTGATTCTAATTCCAATCTTCTAGCCTCTCTCCTCTCTTCCGCTTCTAATTCCAACCACTTCATTTCTAGTTGGAATCTTAATTCCTCCGCCATTCCGACTGACGGGAGACAGTCAGCAACACTGGCAGCTGGGCTCACTCTCCTTGAACCCATTACGTTTTCATAAGAACCAACACGGCCCGTTGTATGCTGCAGGGGCTGTTCAAGCACTTCCTGAGCAAAGTTTAATCGTCCTGGAGTACTATGCTCACTAACAGGATTAACAGGCCTTTCTTCACCTAGGCATGGCTGTTCACTAACGCCACGTACAGGACTGGCTCGGGCCGAGCCATCCTCAAGGGGAGTAATTACATTACGATTGTCTTCCATCGTTACAGTGTGTGTGGGCTCACACTAACAACACATTAACACTGTTTCCCTACTCACTGTAATCCTTTAGAATCCTGGCGAGGTCGCCAATTTTGTTACGGTCACACCGTAAGGACACGGTTCTTATGCCCTAGTGCCAGGTGTCCACTTATGAACAACCCAGTCACAACCACGTTACGGGCGTGTACGAACTGTAGTGCTGATGTTTATACGTCCTTTTAACCCACCAAAGGACAAGGAAAGTCGACTATCCCGTAAGACTAGTCACTCCGAAGGTCACACGCCGGCGGCTGGACAATAGGCTATAAACAAGATGAGCCTGGTTAAGGAATCTGTGCACTCTTAGCCCCCAAAACACAGCACCTACAGCCACCCGGTTAACGTTAAGAGGTCGCCAGATCTTTTAAACCCTCAAAGAACAAGGAATCTCCCAGTCGTAAACACCTTCTCCTCCTTACATTCTAAAGAGACTTACAGCGAGCACAAGATTACAGTGCCTAGTCAAGGAGCTATCGCTCCAACCAGATTACCGCCCACAAGCTGTCTTCCCACCCAATTCTGGTTGAACAATAACCCCTCTCGACTCAAATAACACCCTGCAAAGTAGCCTCCCGCGAGGGGACTCTGTTCAGTGCATTATATGAGT
>JAXIVD010007875.1:2500-5000 GCA_036785275.1 Cancer borealis | reverse complement strand
CTTCTTTTAATATATACTAAGTTTATCCTTCTTTTAATATAGATTGATTATATTGTATTACCGTTACACCAAATTGATACTCATGCTTGTGCTTGTGTTGTGCATATCTTGAATCTGAATGCTCTTTTTTTTTATATTAATTTTAGAAATTTTTAACATTTAAATTTTTTTATAGACTTTTATACTACTGTGTGCTCAGCTCCCACCACAACGAATTTCTTATTGTATATATATGTAATTGGATAATAAAGTGTATCTTATCTTATCTTATTTTATCTTATTAAAGACGATATATTAATTATAGCCTATTATTATTATTATTATTATTATTATTATTATTATTATTATTCAAAGATATATAAATCAAAACCTATTACCAGTATTGTCATTATATAAAGATATATTACTTATAAAATTATTATTGTTGAGAGAGAACCTGCGGCAGAAGCCGCGAATGCACGAAACGAGGCACGGCATTTGCCGCACGCCGCGGCGGCAAAAGCTGGACGGCAAGGCCGCTCGTGTGAAACAGGCCTTAGTGACCATAAGTCACAACAGCAATTTATTTATAAAGGGTTTCGACCTGCAATACAGTGAAAACTTGTGATACCTATAAAAAAAATCAAATGTAAACTCAAAGAATCCTAAAAAATATAATTTCAAATGGGTGCATAAAATGGTAACAATAATCATGATAAATTAAGGTAGATGTAACGAGAACCAAATCCAATACAAAATAAGCTAGGACAAAAAATATCAAAGCAGTAAATGAAATAATCTCGTCAAGCTTGTAAACAAAACACCAAAACTTATACTAATAATGCCACCTAACACTTCTCACCGCAACCTATCCTATACAAAATAAAGAAAAGACACTCACTTAAAATGACCCCACCGTCGCAAGCCTTGCCCACAGTAGAATAGTATCATGCCATCACCATCACAAACACCAATGCACTGCCTCTCAAAGCACAACATTATAAACACTCTAGGATATCTCCATAGCACACATAGTAAAGAACGACATAATCGGACATATGTCATAATTGTATGTCATTTCACGGTCAACTTTTCATAACCTAAACATAACTCTAGAAACTAATAGATATAAACATACCATATAAGAAGGCGAACATATATCAAAATATCCTCCAATGCCGTTGAAACAATGTTACATCTGGGCAGCTCGCAACACAAATGCCCTTTCGGTAGCTCGCCTTGGCGTGAATGACACTGAACAGAACGGAAAAAACAAACTCCGCTCTAGAATCGCACCATAAAGGAACCAATAAATAATCTTAAAATTCTAAGTTATAATAACAGACACGACTAATCTATAAAAAAATATTTAATAGAATAAAAAATTACATGATACACTCCACCAACACAAAATTTAAAAGCAAACTAATTCAAAACTACAAATATATTGAGATCATATCCCTGGTAATCTCTATGATGAAATACTCATTCATAATCTGATAATAGAAACCTTAGGTATATTCAAAATGAGATTACCTTTGTTCCTCAACCGGCAATAACACCACCAATCTATATATAGACCTACTCATGATTTCATCCATATCTCCATCATATCCCTTTGCTTGCCTCATTATGTTGTACCTCAACTGTGGGTTCTTTCAATATACCCTTAATTAAAAGCTCTGCATCTAAACACAGCCCATAATCTACAGGTAACTCTGAGTAATTTATGATGATTATTAAATCTATCGACATTAATTAGACTTTAATTTGTGATTTCCTTGTTCATCTTAGCAGCAGTCATGATAATACCAACCATATCTGGTATCTGGTCTTTACATATTTGCCTGATGGGCTATTCTAAATATGGCAATGGCAAAAAATTTTGTCCATTTTGCCAGGTTGAGTTTTGACCAATCTTCTCCTAGCTACTAGTTTTGGAAGTTAGGTCTGCAACATTCTGATCTGTGTCAACCCACCACCTTTCTCTAGGATCCGTTTTGACCTGCGGCCACAATTAGACTTGCGAGAAACTTGTCGTCACAAATTTGTCACCGTTCATATGCACATCCTACCATCAGAGGATATTATCAGGCTGGGCTTACCAAAGGCATTAGATGGTTTTAGGGATCTTCTGAATGTCAATCCTTCTAATCCATACAACTTCTTAGAGGAGTTGAACTGGATGCTAGTTTAAATACTTCATGATGGTGAATATAATGAACTGGACCCTTGTAATCTCGAACCTCTTCATCACCTAACTTCTTTGCTATTCCCCTACTGACCATGTTCTTAATTTAACTTTGATATCTCTTTACATATTCAATGTCAAGTCTTCTCATTCTGTTCTCTGATGTTCTTAATCTGGCAATTGGTACTTTAAAGACTGTTTTCCAAAAGACTACGATCCTTTATCCACGAATAACTTATTGTCCAATATAATAAATAAAGGAACCAATGAATAATATCAAATTTCCAAATTAATAATAACGGCCACGCCTCATCTACAAAAATAAATTGT